>UELU01101604.1:0-22417 GCA_900490025.1 Megastigmus dorsalis | reverse complement strand
ATATATATATATATATATATATATAAATAGTCAAGTTCTGGTATTTCTGGGACGATTTTTAATATGCATTGTTACTTTCTGGGATAAATGCGTCTTTCTGGGAGATCTCAGAAAAAAAATAGATGGATTGTCATTTTCTGGGATATTCTGGTGCGTTTCACAATATTTCTTTAGTAACATTTTCGTGTCTTAATACATAATAGTGTCCGGAAATAGAAGCGGGCGCCGCAGGCAAACATCATTGGGGTCGGGGGTTATGGGGTTTTAGTTTATTATATAATTGACACAACTTTCATTTCACAAAAACCCTGCCGTTGTGAACAATCTTTTAAGAATCCCAGAATCACGCACATACGCATATATATAATTTATGTGGTTACGATTACCGTCTCAATTGGATAGCTTTAGTATCCAATTGTTTATCGTGAGGTTGTGTGAGAATTTGAGTCAGAGTGTTATAGTTTAAACGTTAATCGTTTATTAATGAATACCCGAGAGAGATCACATATAGTTGACGTGTCTACTCGAGGGACTCTGTCTGTGATCAGCTCAATCGGCTCGATCTGCCTCTGATTGAAGCTTAAAATGGACTAATTGATGTGTCTCTCTAGATTACGCAGGATATTTCGGTTCCTTCCGAAAATCCAGAGAGATGATAAAAGATATGTGTGTCAGGAGTCCGTCGAGTACTAAAAGGTCAGCGCGTGAAGCAATCAGCTGCGATTAGTAGCTGAGCTGAACGCTTGACGCGTGAAAAATATGGTATTTAGGCGTGTGTGTCGACCTTTGAGGAATGCGATCTCTGTGCTTTTGCTCTTTGCTAAAGATAAAGAGATGTTTCGACATAGGTCGGTATGTGGAATGAAATGGAGCAGTATGACTATTCGTTTCGGGAGGTAACACATATATTACCAAGCCTACATCATATAATCACACACGCTCTAACACATCATGCACCATGTCTACACAAAGATTTTGATTAACATTATAATTATTAACTTTTTAAATACGCATCGCTCTTTTACTCCAGTTTCACTTGCATTTCTGAACGTGACATTTTTCATAATTCTCCATGTTTCTTGTCAATGATTCATTTTCTCTGGTTAAGTTAGCTGTTATTTCTTTAGAAGCTTTACATATTCTGCAAAAGTAATTTGATCGAAAACATTCTATGAACCCGAGAATACTATTAAGACCTTGATTATCGCCTAATATCATAACTAATTGAAATTTAACTACTCTTAAAACTCCAATAACACCAACAGAAATTCCAGTTGTTAGAAGAAAATTTAATTCGTCTATGAAAATACTGAATATTCTTTCATTAGCGGTTTTTTTTTTATCATCGATATAAATCAGAAGAGTATAAACTATACTGCCTAATTTTGATGCTTTATTTCGAGGAAGGCAAGCTTGTAACACACAAAAGTGTTATAAAATAAAATAAAACAAAATAAATAAATTAAAGTAAGTGATTTAAAAGTTATTAAAATTATTTAAAAGTATTATTGATTAGATAGCACTAGATTATTAGCAGTTGACTAATATAAATAATATAATAAAAGTATGACTCGATTAAAATTCAATTAAAGCAATTATAAGTAAGAACGTAATATAAAACCGAAACATAGTATTAAGTTATGAGTGCGAGAGAGAAAGAATGCGAGCGCCAGATGTGCGAATCAAGCACACATACGCGCGCACACCATCAAGCCGCTAGATGTTTGTGCTAATCAAACGGACACCTGAACGAGAAAGCCACACCTACGAGGAGAGAGGGAAATCGCCAGATGTTCGCGCCTAAGAAGACTATATAAGCGCGCTCAAATTCAGATCAATCAGGACTCTTGTACCAGCTCTTATCCTGACAATATACTTACCATTTATTCTAATATTTGCGTCTAACCTCTTCATTTCCCTTATACCTCAAGGCTCTGCCGATTAGCTGTACGTTTATTGCAAGCGTCAACGAACTCGAGCAGAGTGATTGTTATAAGATCGCTTTTACTTCGCGGCTGGCCTAGAGAACATTGCGTTCTCCGGCGAACCCGCTGTGCTTTAAGTAGCACTGTACGTTAATAAATTGAGTAAGCATTGCGCTTCTTAATAAACTTAGCGTACAGAAGTATATGTAATAACTCCTTCACGACCCATTGGGCGGTCGTGAAGGGACTTATTTATTATAAGGTAATTGTTTTTGTCCGTCTACAGTTTCTCTCTGGAAGTCGAGAAAGCATTGCGCTTTCTTGACAAACCAGGTACCCGTAACTGGGTTTTTTCATGAGCAAGGTGGAAAAGTAATACACTTTTCCATCGAACCTCGTGAAAAGAGAGTAAGCTAATTTCTGTCTACTGTCCATTGCGCGGCAATAGGTAGAAGGCTTCTGTAGTACTTATATGTTCCTTAGTTATAAGTTAATTCGAGTATTCTCGCGACAAGTAGAGAGAGCATTGCGCTTTCTCTACGAACTCGCTACCCTTAACGGGGTGCTCTCCAGCTGGGTAGCATGACATTGTGTCAGCTGCCGAATCTGGAAGAGTGAGAAGCCCAAGATCTCCATCGTCTATCCATTGCGCGATAGTCGATACGAGTAAGGCAGCTCAAATATCCTTGCAGAACCCATCCCGTCCGTATCCACTGAAGTAAGTACTTACTCTCCTGTTCGCAAGCCACTGCGCGCTTACTTACGCTCGGAGTAAAGAAAGCTTTTTCCCTCTTTCTCCGGCCTATATATTCCATAATCCCTTGGAATCGATAGGTCCAGCGGGGTAAAATAATAGTATCAGGGTGGCGACGAGCGGAGACCATTGCGCGTCTCCGCTACATCTCCTTTGCCCTGATACGTTTGGGGCGGGTATTCTTTTAAATAAAAAGCTTTTCTAGTCGCTCCAGCTAGGTCCTGACACGATTCTCGATAGTGAAAACTATCGGAAACTACCCTGTGACGGTGGTACGTCACAAGCTATTGAGGTATATAATGAACCGAGTTTATTCACCCTTGTATGATCTCCATAGCATTACCTGTTTCTAATTCATCATAAAAAATGAAAAGTGGTAATATTATTTTATTTGCATCAAAATTAGGAGAAAAATTAAGCCACAAGTTTGACTAAAGAATGTTTGACACAATGTTTTTTCTTTACGCAAATTATTATTCATGTATGCATTTCATCAAGCATGCTTGGAATTTTTAAAAATAGCTTTAACAATTTTTGTAAAAAATATGGCACAAGCTTTGTTTCATTTCCAATAATTTTATCTATAAATGTCTCACCAATTCTATATTCATGATAATCAACTAGCCCATTTTTCTTTAACAATATTAACCGCTTAGACTCCGACGAAACTTCAAATACTGAGTTATATCATAGAAAAAACGAATATTTATATGACTTATCGCGGATTCTGATATGTTTTCTTTTAATACTGCTATAATATAATTTTTTAATGCATTAAGTAAAACATTACGGATAAAGTTATTTATAAAATTAATCACGTCTCTAACGCATTTTCTAGGTAGGCTTGAATTACCGTATAATGATAAAATAAAAATTAATCTGTGGTGAAATATTGCCTCGGAATACATTTTGCAAGCTTAGACTATATGGTGGCTAAAGATTTGACTGTTCTCTACAACGATTCTTGTGTTGCTGTTCCAAAATATAAGCACAAAATAATGTTTAAAATATTATTTCTAGAATAAACAAGTTGATAGTTGGTAGCGAATAGAGAAAATATTAGTCACAATATCACTAAAATTTAAAATTAAAAAATGAATTGCTATTTAATTAAAAATATATCTGGTGATAAATAATATTTAAACTTAATTATTTAAATTAACATTTAATACTTTAAATCTGCACAAAAATATGCAAGTGCTATCAATAAAAAGTTCAAAGCTTATTTAAGGTAACAATAATTTTTGATACCATTTTCGCAATATAATCCCACAGAGGGTCATATAAACATGGGTAGGAATCCAACGCAAAAATGCATTGGAAACAAATTTCAACACCTTTTACTGGGTTACTAACAGAATAGATTTCGGCATTTAATATTACGCAACTATGTGTTATATTCTCAATTGGTCCAATATTGGTACATAATTGGTCACGTACAGGAACTTGCCGTTATTTTAAATTTTTAGCCACTCTTGAAACAGTGAGCTCTCCTTCTTAAAATTAGCTTCATTCTACATAAATACAATAAATAAAGTTAATTGCGTATTCGTAAATTTGATTCATTTTATCACATAGTATTAAAATAAAAAACTAATTTTCTCACCTCATCATGCAAAATAAAAGATTTTGAAATATCAAATCTGGAATCAGTAACCACAATTTTATGTGAATCTTGTGATTTAATTTTATACGATTTTGGCACTGTTAAACACTTGGGAAGTAACAATAATGCCAATACGTTATCGTGTATCTCTAAAATTAAAATTAAATGTTTAGGTTTACAAAATAACTAAATAACATAAAATAATTAAATAACTAAATATATGCAATCAAACAAATTTATTAAAAAAATAATTGCATACTTTCATCAATTAATTGCTCGTACTTTTTATAGAAGTCTTGTACTTCTGTAATTTTTTTTTAAACAAAATCAATAGCTGCTGTGCAATCGCAGGTCAGAGGCTAGAAAATATTGAATTATAGCAAATGTCCTTGTTTAGTTCTCCTGTTTCAACTTTTTCTCTGACTATGCGTTGAAAATCAGACTGCAGCTGTTGACAAAAACTATATCAAAGGTTATATCTACGAATATTTTAGTAATATTTCACAGAAAGTTAAAAGTAAGTATTCACCAATGTTACTCCAAATGGTGAATATAGACATGTAAAACTTAGTAAATATTTATTTAAAGCAGCTATTGATTTTTTTTGTACATTTATAGTCAGAGTTTTAACTCTTTCAATAAAAGAATTTTCCGACTCTGTAAGTATTTATGCAGCAGTATATTGGTCAGAATTGTAAACCATTTTCTGCAACGAACAGAAAATAATTTTAAATATTATATACAATATTACATAGTTGCATACCTATGCATATTTTGAATAATGATATTATATACCTGCAATTCATGGAGTCTGTTCACATTTTTTTACGCAAGACCATGTTCATATAATTAATTATTCTAATTCATTGTAATAAAACTTACGTGTAATTACGGCTTCGATTCAGCTGGACCAAAAGTATACTATCTTCTAATCTGTGATAATTCCCTTCCTTTAATTTTGCATATCTCTTTAATATTATCTGACCTAACAGATTTTTTGGATGATTCAGTTAATGAAATAGCTCATTTTGTTTCTATTCAAAGGTTTCTAGAAGCATAAAAACCAAAACACGCTCAACGTTCACCATCATTCTTTTTAATGTTAAATGTGGTACATGCAGAAATGTTAATTGTTAATATGATAAATGTAAAGTCGCCTGTACAAGCAACCGATTCAATCTCTTCAGACTCACAATTCATGCTTTCATTCTCAATACTTCAATTGGCAGTATTAGAGAACATATTTGATGTAAGAACTTATATTCATTTTTCGCCATAAAATCTTCCATATTCTTCTAAACTCGTCGAATTTAGAAGCTCTTCATTAGATAAACACTGACTTTGCGATCACAACAAAATAAAATTGCATTCGTTCGAGAGACGTCGAAGGGAGCAGACGTGTATCGAGGTTCGCGTCAACAAAGCTTGAAGACGTGTTTAGTGATTTATAAGTTTACATGTGATACTACAGTGTATACGATTACTAAAAAATACTCGTGCCTATTAAATTCAGGCTTTCAAATTGCATTTGCAATTTGCAAAGCCTGGAGTATTGAGTCACGATGACTTCTATTAATGGAAGTATCTCAACAAGGTTCAAAATCTCAAGTTAAATCCTATGCCAATATAACTCAACCAAAAAAAGACCAAGCCATAATCATAGATGCATTTAATGGTTTCACGAACGACGATTATATAGATGGCTTAGAAACCCTCGTCCCCGTAAGTAATATAGTATCTATCTCTAAAATATTAGGATGAAGAGTTTGTGTCTTTTTGTCGAGTAAATCATTAGTGGAAAAATTGTCGGACAAAATTATGAATGCACATACCAAACGAATTATTAATAAACACAATAGAACGATTAGGCGTTAAATCAGTATCTCCAATCTACAATATCAAAGCAAGTTTCAGTAAACCCGGGTGCTCATAAATACAATCTCATCGTCGACAAGTGTACATTAAAGAGGGAGACAAGGAGCGTCTACTGGAATCGCTTCAAATTCTTCATGAAGACTCTGCGTATTGGATGTACTTTAGTACAGACGCTCCTCAATATTTCGCTTGTAAACAAAGAGGACACATAGCCAAACTGTGTCCAAATATAACAACATTACCCAAAATACCACCTTCTCAGTCTATACATGAAACTGAATCACCAATGCAAGCGACGTCGCGTTATAATAAAGGTAAAAAAGACCTCCTCCTTCCTCAACAAACTTTAATGGAAACAAGTACAACTAAGACTTTGGAAAATAAAATCAGAGCCGATACTATTATAATATATCAGATGAATCATCTACTGATACAGAAAGTGGATTCATAAAACCTAAGAAAACTCGTAAACATAAAAAATTCGCAAGTGACAGTCGAGCACCATTACCTACTTGCGAAAATTTGGAATATAAACTTACACCTATCCGTGGCATTATTGAAGAAATTGCAAAAAATCATTCTTTGGATTTGGATAAGTTTAAAACTTTTCTAGAAAAAAAAGAAAAAAAAATGTAGCAGAAATTGCAAATGAATTCACATCAGACATTAATAATCTCATTGAAATTTTAAACACTGTATATCCACATCTTACCGATCAAATATAAAATCAAAATTTACGCGAATAAAAAAAAGCTTGCATCGACTCAGTCTAATAAATCAGATTTAGACGTTGATATTTTCGTTTGTGCTGAATCTTAGCTGAGTGAGAAGAATTATCCAAAAATAAATTTCCATTTTCCAGGATTTAAGAGTTTTAGGTAGGACCGAGAATACTCACGGGGGGGAGGGGAATCCTGATATTGGTTCGAAACAGCCTAGCTTACTACGAACTAAGTAATCTTAAATCACCGGATGTATCTGTAGAAGTAGCAGGTATAAAAATTACAAATACTAAACCCGCAATCGATCTTATCGTTGTTTATAGAACCCCAGATCTCATTTTAATACAAGAAAAATGGGACAATATTTTTAAAAATATTGACAATTAAAGTCACTCAAATGTAATGGGAGATTTTAACTCTCATCATCACGTTTGTAACTGTAATAAAAATGATACTAACGGTGAAAGGCTTCTCGAAAGCTTGAGTAAAAACAATTTATTTATTCATAATACTAAAACAATTTCGTTTATTCAGCCAAATAACTGTACTTCCAATATTGATTTAATTTTTTCGACGTTAAATATTGCCGATAAAATAAATGTTAAAGCCAATGATGAGACATGGGGACCACTTTCCGTTGTTTATAAATATTTGCGTTGAAAAAAATGTATATAAAAAAATCGCTGAAACTTACTTCGACTAGAACAAATTAGGAAAAAGTAAATGAATACCTAGAATCTAAATACATACAATTCATGTCAAGAGAATGCAACAACCTGCCAGCAAACGAAAAATACAAATTATTCACTGACATTGTTACTAGCGCCTTACTTTCAAGTATTCCAAAGAAAAAGTTATTAAACAAAAATATTTATAGAAATCCCGTTCCTTGGCGGGATTCAGAGTGTGATAAAATTAGACGACTTAGAACAGCAGCTTTTAAAAAATTTAGGTTCACGAATAATCCCGACGATTATATAAATTTAAAAAAAAATTCGGTTCAAGCAAGGAGAATGTTCAAATTTAGAAAAAAACACAATTTTATTGAATTTTCTAAAAACATTAACTTTTATACAAAACAATCGTACGTATGGAACACAAGCAAAATTCTGAAAAATAAATGGATCGAAATCACACCTTCTCATCATTCTAAAAACCACTAGGTTGGAAAAGATATTGCTATCGTTCTTGACAATATCACCCCCCCCCTAGTGCCTGACCAATCCTGATTGGGTATCGACTTGTGAAGAAAATAACTTTTCAAATTCAACTTTCAAGTTTACAGAATTTAATATTGCACTTGAAAGTAAAAACAAACGTTCAGCCAGCGGGATAGACGGAATAGATTACAATATTCTACAAAAGCTACCTATTAAATATAAGCTCACTCTTTTGTCACATATATAATGAAATGTTTACGACTAATTCTTTTGCAATAGAATGGAAAAAATCTTTTGTCCATTTTATAAAAAAAAGTCGATGGTAAAAATGTTAGACCGATTAGTTTGACTTCCTGCCTCTCTAAACTATTCCAACCAATGGTTAAAGATAAATTACAATGGTGGCTTGAACATAACTTACTTCCGTCGAGCCAAACCGGCTTTCGAGAAGGTTTAAAGCACAGTAGATAATGTAATGGGTCTATCTTTAAATGTAGAGGAATCTTTCAGCAAATGTAGAGAAAGTAAATGAATGGCGCGTTTGATAATGTGAATGTTGATATTCTTTTACAACAATTGGCAACAATTGGGTGTCCGATAAACCTCATTAAATTCATTAAGTTTACAACTTATGAAAAACATATATACACAAATTCATCACGCGACATTCCCAGATTTACATATAAAGGCGTCCCTCAAGGAGGAGTAGTCCGTTATTGCACTGTATATATGTATCGAAAATTTGCGAAAACCTACCAAAAAGTGTAATAGTCTCGCAATTCGCAGACGACATTAGCGTATATTGTAAACGAACTCCTATAAGCTCGTGTAAACGCTTGTTAGAAAAAGGGATCGATATAATTTATAAAAACTTGTACAACCTAGGCCTCAAACTTTCTCCTCTTAAGACTGTCTTCATACATTTCAATAAACCTAATATTAAACCAGGCGAAACTGAAATAAAAATAAATAACTTTAGTATAAAATTAAGTAATAGTGTTCATTTTCTAGGTATCATATTCGATCATCTGCACTCCTTTAAAGTCCAAGTAGAAAAGGTTAAAAAAAATGCCTAAGAGCTATGAACATAATCCAAATTTATTAGAGGTACATGGTGGGGAATATCTCCCGAAACACTCTTGATTTTGTATAAAAGTTTTGTGAGATCTATAATTGAATACGGATGTTTCGTTTATTTCCCAACCCAACAAGAACAAATTAAAAAACTTGAAAGAATTTAGTTTACAGCAATAAGGCTTTGCTTAGGACTTCGTACAAGCACTCCCACAAACGTTTTGTTATCGGAATCGAAATTTCCGTTTATTCAAGAATGTGCAAAATTCTTATTGCCTGGTTATATTTATTTATTTATTTATTTATTTAAGGCCAGGTTCCTCCAAACAATTGTCAAAAAATCGAATTTTTTTTATACGAAATAGTATAGAATTAGTCTCGAAGATCGGCGTGATCGAGAAGTAGGTAGAGAAGAGGGGAGAGCGGTGCGCACCAAGCGGTAAATCCGACCGCTGAGCGCCCTAGGTAGCGGCATCTGCCGCCGGACCTACTTATTATTCTCTTCCCCTCTATTTTTCGAGAATATTCTCTCCTCTACAGTTTCAGAAGAGCGTCCTGTGTAGTATACGGCAGTACACGTGGAATTGTCGTGTTAGTTCGCTTCAGTCCTCGCACGCGTTGGTAAATTTTTCGTTCGTGTGCGCACAAAATTTATCATGGACAGAAAAAAAGGACGAGGATTACGGCATAGGTCGAAAAGGAGGCGTTTTTGTGGTAATCGATTTAACTCAGGTGATAACACTGAAAAAACCAGTTCTACTGCTGAAAAACTGAAAAACGACGATCCCCTAATTGAAGTAACTATCCATCCGTCTCTGACTTACGTGATCGTTCAGTAGTCTGTATTTGCAACATTGCAGCAAAGAGTTGCGTCTGTGAACTGTGATAAAAAAGTGGAGTTTGGAAAAAGTGACTTAAAAGGATTGGGTTTTGAATTAGAAATCATCTGTAATTGTGAGAAGAGTGAACCAATCCCTTCATTTCCAAAAATACAAAATGGTTATGAAATAAACAGAAGAATAGTTTATGCAATGCGCTTGATTGGAGTTGGTTTTTCTGGCTTATCAAATTTTTGTGGACTGATGGATATCTCAGCGAATGCATTAAGTTTAAGTGGCTATTATAAATGCTTACGGCATATTTTCATAGCAGTGAAAGCTGTTAGTGAAATAGTTTTTAAAAAAGCTGCCAAAGAAGAGTAAGAAGAGAATAAAAAAAGAGGATTACTAGAAGATAGGCTTACTGTTTCGGGCGATGGTTCCTGGCCAAAAAGAGGATTCATAGCTTTACTTGGTATTGTTAGTTTAATCGGCAAGTATACGAACAAAGTCATAGATGTAGTAAAATCAAAAATTTGTCAAGCATGCAGTAATTATTCCCAAAAGTTTCCCGAAAATAGGTCTGAGTTTGATGCTTGGTTTACCGAGCATTGTGAAGCAGGAAATTGTACAAGGGATCATCATGGTAGTACGGGTCTTATAGAAGTTGAAGGAGTGGAAGAGATATTTCTGAGGTCTGTGGAGCAGTACGGTGTTATGTATGAATATTATATCGGCGACGGTGACAGAAAAACTTTCAAGCGGCTCGAAGAAATTGAACCGTATATGAGGCTCTCAACGTAAAGAAAAAAGCATGTGTTTCACACGTAGACAAGAGTATATATAGACGTGGTAAAGAAGCTAAAAGAAACCTTGCAAAAATAAAGAGAGTTCTGAAAGCACAAGAAAAAAAAGTGGCATTAAAAAGAGGTGAAGAAGTACCCAAAAGGAAGAGGACTAAAAAAAGTGACCAGCCTGTAGTAAAACCTTTACAATTCACTGAAGCGCAACTGTCAAAATTATCTGGCTATTTTAAAAAAGCTGTGCTTGCTCACCCCGATTCTGTGGCAGACATGAAGAAAGCAATTCTGGCCTCATTTTATCACAAGTGTTACACCAACGCTAAGCCGCAATACATTTACTGCCCAGCCGGAGCAAATTCATGGTGCGGTTATCAAAAGGCAGTAGCTTCAGATAAATTACTTAACTTCAAACATCTTCCGGCTTACGATCTAGAAATTGAAGATCTTTTACAACCAATTTATGAAGAATTAACTGACGAAAAGTTGCTCGAGAGATGTTTAGGGGCTAATACTCAAAACAATAACGAAAGTTATAATTCGTGTGTCTGGAACATAGCTCCTAAACACAAGTTCGTTGGAAAACAAACACTTGAAATTGCTGCTCTTAGTGTTGCTTGCATTTTTAATGAAGGGCTTTTACCGATATTGAAAGTTATGGAACTTATGGGTGTCAAAATAGGACCGCAAGCAAGGCAGTTGGCTGATAAGGCCAACGACAAGCATGTTGATCGAGCCGAGCTTGAAGCCACTGAAGCTTCTAAAGAATATCGAACTGCTTCTAGAAATGCAAGAATACTTGAAAATGATACCTACGAAGATCAAGAACGAGTTGTGTACGAAGCTGGAATTGATGTGTGAGTAAAATTCACTTTTTTTTTACGATTTTTCACGAATAAAAACTTTAATCTGCTTTTTCTCGAAACTATTGCACTTATCAACATGAGCCAAACGGCATTTTACTCTTTAGATGTCTCTCTATGGTCGGTACTACAACCAAAAATATTCATTGTTATTTAAAAAAGTTATAAACAATTAAAAGTGCAAAAAAAGGTCGAAAAATTCAAAAGTCCGCCATTGTATTTTTTTTCTGTGAAAATGTTTCATTGTAGTACCGACCATAGCCAATTTGATACAGAATATGAAACCGTTTTATTTTTTGCTTTCAGATGATTCGTTTCCAAGAAATGATGACACCCGCCAAACAAATTGGACGAGTTTAAGCAGCCATTTTCAGAGCCGCCATTTAAAAAAAAAATTTTATTTATTTAAAAAATTTATTTTTCATATTGTTAATTATTTTTATAATTTCGTTTCTATTTGTAGGTTTTAAAAAGATTGTATTTGTGTTTGTTTTTGGCATTCTTAACGTTTTATTTTTTGGTTTTATTATTTTACTACTCATCTCTGTTCCTATTTTGCAATAGTGTTTAATCATAGCATTTGGAATCTCCTTTTGATCTTTTAGTATTTTATTATCCAAAGTTCTAATTTCACTAATACCACAGTCTTTACCTTTGCTGTTACCTAACTTTTCATTGATTATAGACTATAAATTCCTAGTATTATTACTGTCAATTTCAATTAGTTTACTGTCATATTTAGTTTTTGCTTCCTTAATAACCTTATCTAGTATCGTAACATAGTTCTTATATTCTATTTTTAGTTTATCATTTTTTGGATTTTTTTCAATTCTTTGAATAAAGCTTCTTTTTTTTACATGATATTATTATGGATTTTGTTACCCATTCTTTCCTAGGTATATTATTATTTTTTTTATTTCGTTTTGTTTTTTCTTTTTCTTTAGATTTCTCAATACATCCCTGAATTTCCTTAATCAAAATGTTTATTGCCTCATTAGGATTTTCAGTAAAATCATATCGCTCCCATTCAATTTTTTGCCTTTTAATAAATATTTGTAATTTTTCAAAATTTGCATTTAAGCTTCGAATGTTTATATATAAAATTAAACTGTCTTTTGCATTGATATTATCATTAAGACACTTTAAGTCATCACACTCAATTGCCTGTTTAAACATTTCGTTTTGTATATCATCCAGTACATCATTAATTGACATAATTCGCAATATTAAATCTAATTTGACCTTCAAGTTTCTTCGTTACTGCCTCGAGCTCTTGTACTTGACGAGCTTTTCTCACTGGCTATTGATTCGATACTATCCCATTTTCTTAGATTTTCTTTCTGCTGTGAGATATGTTCCTGCTCCTTTTTTTTTAAATTGTCTGTTTTACCAAGATATCTTGGTATGAACGGTTTGATAAGGTAATCTATTGAATTTACTAATTTACTGATTTTTATTTTTAATATGCCACATTTCTCATTGTCATTTGCCATATAAGTTATGTTGTATTTTGTTCCAAATGTATCATTGCTGTATTTACAGTTTGCATAGCACTGAATATTTTTATTTTCACAATTTCTTGTTGAATGTGTTTCTGCACATTTAATGCATACATGGTTATTTGAATATTTAAACGGATTGTGTTTAAGTCTGGCACATTTAAAACATGGTTTAATGTTAACGACATCAAAAACTCTACAATTTTGATATCCTACAGAAAGTTTGTTATTATTTTCTTTTATATATTTGTGCAATGTACCTGTAACCTCCATAATTACACTAGTTTTACCATTTTTGCTATTTGTTGATATATTTAGTATTTTACCTTTTTCTTTTTCGTTAAGGTTTGAAAAATTTCTGGAGTTTATATCTGTTTCTAGAGATTTTTTTTCTAAGTTTTCAAAAATTTTACGCTGGATGCAGAATAAGGTGGGCAAACACTTTATGCTGCCCGGCGCCGAAATGCTGCTGTGAGATACGGACATTTCGTATAGCTACCTACCCTCGTCGGACGGCTAAAGCGCGGATCTTCTCTCAGTTTATCATGAGCAAACAATGTTACACTTTCGTTACACATTTATAAATATAATAATAAATATTGTACTATAAACCATCTTTTAAATTTTTAAGTTAGAATTGATCTAGAAATCTATTTGAATAAGTTTTAATCATTTTTTCGAAACATGTATATCTATATAATGAGAGAAAAATACATATATATAAGGTATATCAATCGAGCATGCGTCACGAGAATTTTTGAAATGGAGTAAGTAAACTTAATAAAATTTTAGTTCGCTGTTTACTGAGATAATATCTCCTTTTAGTTAAAAATTAAAATCATTTAGTTGAGTAATTTTTAAGTAAAAAAATCAAATTTGGTTTTCATACGAGAACATGACTAAAAATCATTCTATCTGAAATTTGATGAATTAATAGGCTGAGTTACATATATTTTTAAAGGCAACTTTTCAACATTTCGGTTAACAGTTAAAGTGAGCGATAGCGAGCGAGTTACATTAGCTAGTGCTAATATTAATTCGCCAATGGTACTCATATAAACATAGATTGCTATACGCTAATCAGATTAATAGATTTTAAGACTGAATTTATCGTTCCTATTTCAATTTTTTAAGATGACGTGGCTAAATCGATCGCCGTGGGGAAATTTTTTATCCTTTGCGAATGAATTTAAAATTTTAAAGTGTCTTATTTCGAGCAGAACAAATTAAATTCTATACTCCCCCCTAAAAATAGGAAGTCTTAATATACTTAGATCTTTAATACTGTTCATTGCAAGATTTAATAGTTTTTATCAATAAGTATTAAAATTATTACTATCGACTATTAAAACGATTGAATAAGTTTTCCATACAACATATGAAATAAATAAGCTATCCAGTATTTTTCAAAAACGAAGCAACAATCAATTTTCGGTGTAAGCTAGCTCAGCTAGCTGTTCAATTGTCCCTGTGTCCCTCCGCGCTCAGTGCAAGCGTACGCGCGACCGCGAGCGACGAGCGCCACTCCACACCTCTTCGCGCTGTTCCATTCCACCTTTCGCCGCCGATTCTGCCATCCATTACAGCCGCTCATTGATTGGCTCATCTTCTTAACTTTCAACAATTAATAACTCGGAAACTACTTGTCGGATCGAAAAACGAGAAGTATACGTTGTTCTTAGAATTTTGTGATCTATCGAATAATAGCCTGTTATCCGAAATTGATCCATCCTGTATAATATATAAATAGTCAAGTCCTGGTATTTCTGCGATGATTTTTAGTATGCATTGTTACTTTCTGGGATAAATGCGTCTGTTCAAGCCACAATGGCTGTTGCGTCTTTTCCACCTAAGCCTTTACTGAACGTCCCCGCGCTACCTTATAACCTGCTTTGCCCTCGTGCTTTGCTCAGTAGTTGGGAGGCCTAGTGTTCACGTTATAGCTAAATGAAATTCACGTTTCTCGCTCATCGACTTCGAAGGTCCTCTTTACTTCTCTCGAGTACTGTCGAGTGCAATTGAGTATACTAAGTCTTTACTCATTTGTGCTACTGCTTGCCGGATTGCATTTTTTAAAATGACAGATGTAGAGGCCTTGTATACCTAAGAAAAAAGGACCACTGAGCTATTGCGCAATTTCGAAGCCAACACGCTCAAGTCTAAAGCGGAAGCCGCGCTTACCGACGCTGATCTTCAAGCTCGGATGGATTTATTTGAAAACTACTGGAAGGCGTTTTAAGATAAATACCATATCCTTGCTCCTCGAGCAGACTCAGACAAAGAACGGTCTTACTTCAAGCTCGACTTTTATGGCTTGGGAGTCTAGGTTTACTTAACCGCTAAAGCTTGCGTGACCGAGCGGAGGAACGTCCTCAATCCTGCTCTGGAAGTCAACCTAAACCCTGCGGCCTAACGGGCAACTCTATTCTCGGTGCACTCGTAACTGGAAGAGTTAAAAAAAAGTTCAACTCTCTTATATTAATCGAACTGAATATCCCTCCGGTAATCAAGTGTCAGCACCTACTAAATACATTAGAAGGCAAAGCTGCGGACAAATTTAAAGGTGTCGAAGTTATTGGTGCCAATTTTCAGAGTGCATGGGACACTATGTCGAAGATACGACAATAAATTCCTCCGATTTTCTATGCACATGCTAGCCTTATTGCAGTTGCCTTCTTCGGCGAAGGAATCAGGACCTCACATCAATCACTTATTTAACACAACAAACGAGAGCATAATGACTATCGCTCTCTCCAATTATCATTAGATCAATGGGACGTCGTGCTGATCCATTTCATTGAGTGTAAGTTGGCTCTACAGACCTGAATTGACTGGGTAAAAGAAGTTGAGAAAACCCAGGCAGTCAATTTTCCAAGCTTCGCCAACTTTAAAAGGTATTTGGAAGATCGCATTCAGACCTTGGATTTGGTTGAGACGGATAGTACGGGTGCAGGCTACAGAGATCCATGCAAAATTAACTCAAAGGAAAAGCCTGGGTAATCACTCACTATGTCTAAAAAAAACCCTGGGTTAAGTAAACTAAAAGTGCCTCCGTGCACTTGAGTATTCAGAAGGCACAAAGGCCTCGTCAAGACTCCTGCTCCTTTTGTAAAAGTACCCATTTTATTCGAAAATGCAATGAATTTTCTTCTGCTTCACAAGTTAAACGAAAGGAACATCCATTTATTGCTAATCTGTGCCAGAATTGCTTATCCGCACATCACCGAGTAGAAACCTGCCAGTTGAAAAGTCGGTGCTTCGTCTGTGGAGAAAAGCATCACTCTAAGCTCCACTTGGATCCTGGTACTGCTGAAGGACGAGGGGCAACTTCTTCAGATCATGTGCATACTTGCCACATCTAAACTGACCACAATCCCAGAAGTACTTGCTGAGGAAAAGGGTTGTTTATTGGCGACGGCGATAGTCCTGCTGCAATCTGAAGATGGAGCCACCGTAACTGCTAGGGCTTTGCTCGATTCATGCGCTGAAGTATCGATCGTTTCTGAGTATATCTCTCAAACTCTTTCTTTAAGGGGGTACATACTTTTATTGGCAATAAAAATAGGTTTTTTGGAATTTTTTTTGAAGACGGCTTTATTTATATTAATATTATTGTTGTACATTTCGATTATAATATATTTCGAGAAGTTACAGTAATTTTTTCGTGTAAAAATATCGAAAATCAAGTGAGCTGTGGCCGATCTCCGAGAGGTCCAAAAAAAAAAAAGTTTTGCGGTGAGTAAAGCAGCGTAAGTCTGGATCATCTGAAAGCAAAAAACCGAATCGTTTTCATTAGATAATACATTTTTCCTGGGATTGAACGAAACTAAATCTAAAAATATTGATTTTTCACAAAATGGCGGATTTTCTAAGTCAACAGTCATTTTTTTTGCGAAAAGAAACACTGCTTTTTTGACTATAAAAAAAAAGTTTTTCGAAAAAAAAACGATCGTTCAATCACACACATTTTATATCTATAATAAGTGGTTAAAATTTTAAAAGGAGCTATGAAGCCGTTTTTGAGATTCTTTACTCACCGTCTTTGAAAACGTTGTTTCGAGAAAAATGTGTTAAAGTTAAGAAACTTAAAAAAGAATTGCCGTTTTATACCTGCATCTATACGCTCAAAGCGGCTTCGTTTGAAAACGTATATCTTGGCAAATAATGCTCGGATCTTTATGAAAATTTGTGAGAACACTCTTGGAATGTTTTACTTTTAGAAAATGCAATAAAACAAATATTGATTTATTAAAAAAATAAAGGTGTATACCCGCTTAACAAAACACCCTGTGCACGTTGCTATCACGGGCGTTGACAGCTCCACTAATGCTATCTCGAAATCTCGAGTCAATTTAACGCTAAAGTCTCCACATTGTGCTGAATTTTCTCTTAAATTTTCAGCAATGGTACTCAACCATCTGTCATCGGTACTTCCACGAGCCACGATCAAAGGTCGACATTGGGCACATCTAGAGAATCTTCAGCTGGCGAATCCACATTTCAGCACGCCAGGCAGAAGCTACTGCATCTTCAATTCAGCGGTCTCCGCGTCAGTCATGTTGCTTGAAATAAAGAAGGATGCCCTTTCTCTAGCAGCTCCAGTGGCCTTCAACTCCGTTTTTGGATGGGTTTTGATGGGGGGTACCGGAAAAACTTGCGCTGATGTAGGCTCGGCTGCTGTACATCATATCTCGACAGATAAGCTGCTGCCGAATCCGATCACCCGCTTCTATGAAAGTGACTAAATCCCGAATACCAGTGAATGGTTTCCCGATGAAGAGAAATGCTTCACCCACTTCACGACCTCTCACTACCGCAACAAGGAAGATAGATAGATTTGTGGTGCGTCTGCCTTTTCGGCAATCACCTATTCTCATTGGTACCAAAGCTATCGCCAACAATTGCTTCCATCGACTAGAGCGTCGCTTTACTAGACAACCACATGTAGCGTCTGCATATTCCGCGTTTATGAAAGAATATGCTGATTTAGGACACATGCAGCTGATACATTGGCTACAGGGCAACAGGGATAGAGCATTCTTGGATTCTATACCGACAGCAGTTAATAGAACTCGAATTGATCAGAGTGCCGAGATGGTTAGGCACAAGTCACTCCTCAATGTGGCAGTTATACGGGTTTTGTGATGCTTCGGAAAGAGCCTTTGCGGCTACCATATTCGCCGTATCTTCCACAGAAGGTGCCCCTGCGTCAAGGTTACTAATGGCCAAGCCAAAGGTGGCCCCAATCAAGGTAATTTGCCTACCCAAACTTGAACTTTGGGGAGCTGTGTTGCTGTCTCGCCTGATCGCATATTCTGCCAAAATTGGATAATCAACCGGCTCAGATACACTGCTGGTCGGACTCAACGGTGGTACTCGACTGGCTTCGGGCTCACCCATCCAAATGGACGGCATTTGTGGCAAGCCGAGAAAGCGATATTGTGACATCTACTCCTTCCGTTAGCTGGAAGCACGTAAAATCAGTAGATAACCCAGCGGATCTAGGTACAAGAGGTTGCACACCCGAGCAACTGCGCGCCTCGGCACAATTGCCGCTGCTGTTGCACGAGATTGCGTAGAATGGAGGTTTATTCCACCACGAGCTCTCAACTTTGGAGGTATCTGGGACGCAAAAGTGAAGGCGTTCAAAAAACACTTGTACCGCGTCATTGGAGATTTCAAACTTGCATATGAAGAATTATCGACGGTTCTTGCTCAAATTGAGGGTTGCCTGAACTCGCAACCCTTAAGTGCGCTGAGCTCAGACACCTCGGATCTGGTTGCATTAACACCAGGGTGCTTCTTGATTGGTGCGCCACTTGTGTCCATTCCAGAACCTTCTCCCGAGTCTGAAATCCTTACGCATAATTCCAGATGGCAATTGTTGCAGCAAATGTCCCATCTTCTTTGGAGGAGATGGCGGAAGGAGTGCCTGTCGAATCTCCAACAAAGATCCAAATGGCTTCAGCCTAATCATTCTCTTCGAGAGGGTGACTTGGTGTTATTCAAGGATGAGCTTTTACCTCCGAACAAGTGACCACTTCGCAGAATTACGAAGCTTTTCCATGGCACTGATGGTTAAACAGAGTAGCTTCAATTCGAACCCCTTCGAACGAGCTTAAGCACCCAGCGAACAAGCTTATGGTGTTGCCCATTGATGAAACTCTTATTTCTCAACTACTGCAAACCACTGACATCATGGTGGGCGGGAAGTTTTCATCGGTCCATTTGGACGAAGATCAAACTTATAGTCGCCATGAACGCAAGAAAATGTAATTATTTAGCTTAGAGCTTAGTTTAGCACAATATTCATCTATAAAACTCACCAGGAAGAAATTCGAAAATGTGAGATAAATTCCCAGTGGTTCCAAGGTGAATTTTAAATTCTATCTGGGTTTAATTGGCAAGGAGAGGACCAGAAAGACCAAATGAGATTTATATAAATTTACGTAAATTTTTAACACTTCAGACTTGAAATTTGACTTTTCATGCCTGTTTCCGAGTGCAGAACACTCGATGCCCTTTTCTGAAGTAGGCGCAAAACAAATGGTTTGATTTTTATGCGGAAATTTGATTTTTCATGACTGTTTTCTGAGCGCAGTTGTTGGTAAGTTGGCTTTTTAGCGTACGGGACGCTTTTCGACCGAGCTCACTATGTCCACCTGTTTTGCACTTCTGTAGCATAATATACTATGCTATTATATTATGCAAGGTACTTGATTAGCGTCCTTTTTCAAAACGTGTTTTGCGCCTGCTTCGGAAAATGGGCATAAGTCTAGTGTTTTTCACCTAGAAAAGAAATATGAAAAGTGTTACGTCTCAAAACTTCTGTATTAATTTCTCAATTTTACTTTACAATAAATTCCATCCACTTCTGTCGAAATGTTTCTTTAGCTTTAGCTTTACGCAAATGCACGTAGACTGCATTCTCCAAAGGTCGACTACACCACACATATACTTAAACTTATACACCCTTTTTTCATGCGTCAGGCGTTCATTTCATCTCAGCTACGAACGCAACTGCTTGCTTCACACGATGACCTGTTATCACCCGACGGACTTTGATACATATATTTTCTTTGCATCGCTCTGGATTTTCGGCATAAACCGAACTATCCTGTCTAATTCAGACAGTGACGTTAGTCAGTCATTTACGAACTTTAATCAACGACAGATCGAGTTAATTGAGCCGATCCCAAGCAGAGTCCCTCGAATAGACACGTCAAGTGTGCGTAATCTATCTCTATTTAATAAACTTAATCATTTTAAATATAAAACTCTGACTTAATTCTAACCCAACCTTACGTTAAACAAATTGATACATAAACGTAAGAAATTGAGATGATAGCCGAAAGCACATTAATTATATATACATATAATTATAATTATTAACGTTCCTTCTGGACATAACAAAAAGTCTGATTTTGCAATTGGTGTATTATAAATAGCATATGCTATACGAACGTAGTGGTATAAGAAACTATTATACCACTGTAACCTAAATATGATTTTTAGGGTCTCGTAGTACAAATATTGTTCGACACTGGTTGGTAAAATGTTTAATAGCACATGTGACGTCCCATACCCCCTTAAAAAAGCCAACTTACTCATCAGTGTCGAAAAGTACTATTACTAAAGAAAACACAGGCCTAAAAATGATACTACCCTGTGGTAGGGCTGAGACCACCTTATCCCTAAGTATTTTGTCACAATCTTTGTTTTTGAGCAAACTAATTAATGAAACGATGAAAATCACGTTATTTTCAATTTTAACAACAATTGAACAATTGAACATTTATATAGCATTATTACATTTAGTGTAATAATGGTACATTAAAGTTCAATTGTTTCCTTAACAATTTCAACAATGTGAGCAATAAAGATATAAAAATATAAGTTATTCCTTTTCTGTTAGTGATTTAGGTGCACATATCGATGGGTTTATTGCAGTAGTGGCACATACTATTGTTATTCAATCATCACTTGAAACGAAAATGAATGGTCGAAAAGCTGATGTTATACTCGCTGCACATTATGCTTCGCAAGCGGCATTAAGACTTCTTAAGCCGGACATTGAGGTTAGTTTGGTACTATGCAATTATAATATATTATTTTCAATTCGAATAATAAATAATAATTATTTTAATTTAGTATTACAGAATTCATAAATATATGTTCTATTTTATATGATTCTTCTAATAACTAGTATTTCTAAATAAATGAATTTAGGATGTTCTGGCTATACAATCGCTGTAAAAAGTTAATAATTGAAATTTCGTGCGAATTATTGAATTTGTAAAATTAATTTTTATCTTTAAGTCTGTTAATCAGTTCAGAATTATTAAAACAATAATTTATGCTTTGTAAATCTAAAATTGATTAATAAACAAGAAAGTTATGTTAGTTTTAATTTCTTAAATTCTTAATTTCGTCCGAAATGTCGCCAATATTTTCGAAAATGCCACAATCTTATTAGCTAACTGATTTTCAATTTGGAAGGCTTATATTATGTGTTTAGTAGTTTTAAATCGAACGAGAGAATTGAAAATAAGAACGAGATTTAGAAATCAAAATTTTAGCTACATTTTTATATAGAATTTCAGTGTAATAGCTTTTAGACATCGTTATTTTAAATTTTATGATAAATATTTTTAATTATTTTAAAGTAATAATATAAGTTCTTATTTACAAGTTTTGGGACCGCTTTAGAATTACTAAACGTACAGTATAAGCCAAGCTTGGCGCTATTGGATATTTTTGCAATTTCAATTTTGAATACTAATATAACTTTCTTGTTTATGAACCGACTTACTTGAATTGTCAAAGCATAAGTTAATTTAAGTATTTGATTATTTACACTACAAAAATCATTAACTGACTGCAGTGATTGCACAGCCAAAACACCTTTAAGTAAAATTGAATTAAAAGAGTTTTAATAATGTTTTAATAACACAGGCCGACAAAATTTGACAAAAGTCAAAAGCCAGAAAGCAGACCAAACATTTCCGAAGGATTTTGATGCGCTGAATCCGAATCCGAATTCAAAATTGCTCCTGTACGTCAGGTTTTCAAGATATCCTAATCTAAAAGTGCAAAAACGTGTTTTTTAGCTGTTTTTGAGGTTATGTAACGGAATAAGAAAAATGTCTACCACAAAAGCTACTATGGAATTTGAAAGTACTAATCTCCCCCTTTCAAACCTACTTGGATTTTTTGGGATATCTTTATTTTTCACCAAAATATTGTAATTTGAAATTTTTTATTTTAGCGTTTTAACCCATTAACGCTGAGGTGTTCAGATTTATACAACGCATTCTCTAT
>UELU01101602.1:0-33586 GCA_900490025.1 Megastigmus dorsalis | reverse complement strand
ACTTTTTTGCAGTATTTGGAATTATTGTCATTGCATTTTCCTTATGAAAAATTCATAAAGTGGAAAATTTTTAAATTTTTTAACTTTTTTTCGTGAAAAGCACGCCATATTTTTTTGCAGAAGTATTTTAAGAAAAAATCGGTATCACCATTCGAAAGAACAGCTCAAAATACGTCGGATATGATCTTTTTCAAATTTTTTTCAAACCTTTTTTTTAGCTGAAAAAAAGCCTTGAAAAAGATGTTGAAAATTCGGGGACTTGGTCGTTAATGGGTTAAGTAGTTTTCATCCAGTCTGATATCAGAAAACGCCTTCAGGTGCTAGGTTTCTATAGCCAAATAATTCAGCCTAAACTCGCCAGTGCATTCAAAACTGGCTAAAAAATGGCTATAAACTTCTGAAAATTTCTTCTAGGAGAGGCTAAAGCTATTATTTATTCAAAGAAAGAATACAAAAATATGATTCAAGCACTGGATAATGTAATGCAAACCCCCATTCTAATTGTTAGTTATTGTCTAAATACTAACGGATCGATATGGGTCGTAAAATATACATATTCATTTTTGATTTTCAATAAGGTTTTTTAAATGAAAAGTCTTTCAGATTCAGGATACAGGGATGTTTCTGTATTGATTCTTGTACAGGCTCCTATATGTGTACATTTCCGTGCGATTTCACGTGTACATTTGCATACATATGACTTTATAGAAGGTACATAGAAAGAAGAAATACATCAAGGCAAATACATCTATAAGGAATCAATTTTGACTAATATAACTTACGCCAAACATGTATTTTAAAATAAATATTCAATTAGCATTGAAAGCGAGAAATCGATACTTAATTAAAACAAAGGTAAAATAGTAATTATTATGAATTAGTTTGAACCGTGCCAATCCTATATATACATACTCTTTTCAAAACAACGCAGTATTTGAATGAGAAAAAATATTCTTAAAACGCATTTTTGGGAAATAATCACATGTATAAGGATCCGCGGTGTCCTATGCAAGCGCACGATGCGAGCTCCCGACCGAAACCGTGGGGACAGCGTCGCGTCGATCGGAGAAAGGCAACACAGGATATCGACATCGCGCCAATCCGAAATTAAGCGCCAAGAGCGCGAAGCCGAGAAGTGGAGGTAAATAAATCGAGATCGCCATAGTCGGTCTATAAAAGCGCTCGACGAGCGCCGATTCAGCGACATAGCAATACAGAGTTTGGTGGTCTCGTGGTAGCCGTAGGGCCGTTCGATCGGGTGTTTTGTTTTCGGTGCGTCGGACTAAAGTAGTTGCAGCACGAAGAGAAGAACACGCAAGGACGGCGAATGAAGATCCCGGTGAGTCGAGAGTAAAAACCCTATCCAACCAACCACCCCCACACCTTGTTTGCGAGCTAACGGTGCGCGGATGTAGCGACGAGTGAATTGCGGGGCAATAAGACAACGTTGTGGCCGGTACAGGAGTTTCGACCCCCTCTTGGAATGTCGCACCCTTCTGTTGACATAGGCTTTTATCTGCTGGAGCTTCTTCTTATTTATTTAGTAGTTCGTCGCCACGGACGCGGCAATGGGAAATTTACTTTTACGCTCAATACCGTTTTTACACTCGGTGGCTCTGCGATGCGTATGAAACCGGAGCGGCTGAGCTGCCGTTTGAAAGTGGATCGATTGGTAAAGCAAGTTTTTTGTGTTGAGTTATTGCGGATCCCATGTTTGTAAGTGACTTTAGCAATGTTGATTTTGTCTTTAATGCTGTTCGGTGGAAATCGTACGTGAGTATTGAAACATTATTCCGGCTTTTAATTTAGTTATTTCCTTATCAAGCTTCTTTAATTGATTCTTCATTAAGGATGAAAATATTCTTTCCAATTAGTGCTGTTTAAAAACGTACACTAGATTTTTCCCGACTTTTAAATATACTTATATAGAATCAATAGTAGTTCTATTATAGATTAAAGTCTTGTTTATACTATTCTAAACGCTTACTTATAAGGTTTTGAAACTAGAAAGTTATATTATACAGTAACTTGCTTTTTTATTGTTTTAAACCATTAAATTATTTTTCATTATCTTATTTATGAAGTTTGAGAATTTTTTAATAAAAATTGTTATATTGTGCTAGAAATACATTGCAGTTACACGATCATTTATATTTGAATTAGTTCGTATTGTATTTGCCATTTTATTATTAAAAATATTTATAACTGCCGTTATTGATTGCCGTATGCACGTATGAACGTATAAACTTACATAAAATAAAATGTAATATATTTTTAAAATACTTAATTACCATTCCTCATTACATTTCCTAACTTAGAATTAGGACATACGGTATTTGTATGTATATATATGTACGTATCCCGCCGTTACAATATGTATTCAAGAAGAAATAGTAAAAATCATATAAGTTATGATGTTAATAATATTAATAATAAATTACATTATTCAATTATAATTTACGCATTATAATTCGTCTACTAAGTTTTTAAAATATAATAAGTAACTCACTTTTACTTTTGAGTTTATTGGGTTGTTGGGAACATTATTCAAACGCAGTTAATATTATTGTATATTAGACTATTGTTAAATCAGTGTATTCATAAAAATAAATAGGTAGTGATCTAGCAAGATAAGCGTAACTAATATTCTACTAGGTAAAAAAAACTTAGATTTTTTCCCCAAAGCATGCTTTGCTGTAAGGTATAGAATTATATAGAATGCAACTAATTTTCCACATTCTTAACTGATCCCACGTGTTGGCAATCCTAATTAACGAACGATGTAATTATGAATAAATTTCTAAAATAATTAAACAGCAATAATGGTCCTAACATACTGTTTTTTACTAAACTTTATCATTAATAAATTATACTAATGCATGTTAAGTAATAGTCAATTTGTTCATATAATTTCAAATAAAATAGAATATTTATTGCAAGATTTATTCTCTACATTAATTTAAGTTTAAAAATAAACTACTTAATACATAAAATAACATTTAAAAAAAGTAATAATATTTGAAATCTTTATTTATATCTTAACTTTACATGAATGGTGTTCTCTGCAAAGTCAATGTCTGATCGTATTCGGAACTTATCTATATCTACTAGTCACGTATGCAAAATATCTCATTTCCACGAACTATTTGCTGTAGGTAGTATGTTCCAAAGAACAATTAATTTCTGTAGTAAGCTTTGGCAATAAAAAACATATAGATTTGTCACATTATGCAAGTACGAAAATATTCTTTTATCAACATTATTAACTGCTGCAAGGATACGGCTGCACGCATTACGATTGAAGTCCTCATATCAGGATCATGCCTTACACAGAGCGATTCCTCTGTTCAAGGTGATTTTCATTGTAGCCGCTGTGGCCGTCAGTGCCTCGCGGCCGTCGCGCTCCTTCGACAACGAGTATCAGGACTTGTTCGAGTCGCCCCCGCCTGCGCTGCCGCCCTCGTCGTTGCGACCCTCGTTCCTGAGCTCCTACTCGAGGCCCGAGTCTTTCTTCAGGCATTCCCAGTCCTTTAGCGATGACGAGCCGATCTTCAACAGTGGACCACCCACCAGCTTCCGTGAGGGACGCATCTACTTTGACTCGCCGCCCCCGTCATCCTCGTACTACCAGCCGCGCAGGCCGCACACCTTCTTCCACAGTGGGCCCTCAAACTTCCGGGAGGGCAAGACTATCGGTGAGGAGTATAGAGGTAGGTTCCTATGACTAATTCTGTTCGATGTTAAGATTGTTTGGGGAAGATCAATTATTGACAAAGTTTTTATTGGAAAATATTAATTATTTGATTAATATAAAGTCGAATTGAATGGAAGAACATGCAAACATATATAGATATTTTTAAAAGTAGTGATTATTTACACTGATGAACAAAAATGCGCATACTACTTTTATTTTCTTCAATAATCTACCATCGTTGGGATTCTCTGTTATTAAATTCGAGAAAAGCGAAAATTTATTCAATAAAATTCTCAATAAAAGTTTTTTATTTATCTCGACTATAATACATACAGTGAGTCCATGATTTCAATTTAATTATCATTCTATTTTTTTACTGTTAAGTATTTCTGCTCACTTCGTATTTTTTGTGCTATTACAAATATCAAATTTTATAAAATTATTTCAATTATTTGTAAACTATTAAAGCATTCGCAGAAATATTGCATTAATTACAAAGTATTACTTAT
Source organism: Megastigmus dorsalis (assembly GCA_900490025.1). Lineage (NCBI taxonomy): Eukaryota > Metazoa > Arthropoda > Insecta > Hymenoptera > Megastigmidae > Megastigmus > Megastigmus dorsalis. The sequence continues at coordinate 29,383 of UELU01101602.1, read as the reverse complement.
AAAGCCATGAAGTAAATACAGCACCTATAACAAAAACAATACTATTGGAACAGAAATTAGTCCTAAGTCAGCAGAAATTGGGACACTTATTTAAAATTTTATTTATTTCACGTTCAACTATTACTTTTAGATATATTAAAAAAGACACACTTCTGTGCCAATTTTAGAAATATTTTCTGTATCATCAATTGCTTATGTATACGATTACATTACAAATATGCACAGGTACTGAATTACTTTACTGCAGGCTTTGACAAAGGAAAACCACAGAAAACTTATATAGCGTGTGGAATGCGTATATGGGCTAACCACATCGCTTGGCCACTGATAAGTGTATGACCTCCTATCTGCTTAACCATCATCCAATATTAAAGCGAAGCGTATTCTGTTACAAAGTCAACAAAACATACATAGAGACCAATAGTACTTTAAAAAGAACTTTTAAAATGTTTTTCAAAACTTTTACTTCGACAAAGGGCACAATTTTTCTTTTAATTAACTTTTTGTATGCTTTAAATCATGGCACAAGTTCTATATGTTTCCTCTAAACTCTATATTTTATTCCAATTTCTTTGATAGTAGATAATTAAGCTAAAATCTGTTTATTTCCATTAAATTCCTTCAGTAATCATAAAAATACTAGAACACTATAGGTATACTTTCTTATAAAATATTTTATTCACTTGAAATTAAAGTACAGAAAAAAAATGAGAAAGTTTTCTCACATTGTGTACTTCTATTTACGGAAATTGAAATCCATTTATTCCGCGTTAAAAATACACTGATGAAAGCTAGAGACAACAGCGAAAGCAGCAGAAAATTATTCGGTGAGAATACGGCTTTTTATAACACGACACCTACCTGTAGCAGTTAAGAAGACTAGCTTGATCGATTTGACAGTAAAACTAGCTTAGAGAGGTTTTATCACTGGCAGAACATCAATGAACACTTTCATGCATGCAGTGACGAAAGCTTTTTAAAGTATTTTACGATAACTGATAATTAAGTTGGAAATAAAATTTTTGCATTAATTAAGGTTTCATCTTTATTTTTTAATTTTACTACTTATAAAAATGCGCGCTACACGCGTACCTTATATTGTTTTCAAACCGTTTTAAAAGTGCTTAGGTAGTTAACGTATTATCTTTCTCGAAAGAAGTACTAACTTTTAAGATTAGAAATTAAAAAATAATATCAAGAATCATAAATTCATATATATATAGGTCATTCTTCTGGAAAAGGGACTTTCGTCCCGAAGGTAAAAATTCAAAAACTTCCTGAAAAAATATATGTTATTGTAACAAGCTTCAATATTGCGAATCTATTCTTTCTTTAGCTTACAATGTCGTATTGGCTGAAACTCTGTTCCAGACGGAAATCTCCGTACCATTTAAATGCACCCTGAATCAAATACTGTGAGACCGGAAATTTGAAGATATAGTCTATGATTAATTAGAAGCTGAATATTACTCTCATTTCACACTAAACTTTATATAAGAGAAATATTATTTTAGCAAAAAACTAGCAGAACATTCAATAAATGTTATTTAGGGGATGTTACACTCAATCTTTTCCGACACAGCGTATATTGCAATATTTTTATTCCATTAAAAAAAATACTTGTACTAATCCGAAATGAAGACAATATTGCACTTCCTTGGATCATAATTTACTATTTTGTAAAGTTTCAGCCGGATATTTAAAGACTACTATAGAATGGCATTTCCATAAAGTATCCGGATCGATTCGGATTTTTAGTAATTTTCGAGTTTATGATTTTTTCCTGAAAGTACTTGAAAAGACAAAGAAAATGACCTGTTCCAAATTAAAAACGAGTCAAATCTCTACTTGTGGCAAATTTTTGAAAATAGTCTGCATAAAATCTGTCAATATAAATATCCATATCTCAGCTTCCTTGTCATATTAAGGGCTGAAATTTGATGAATCTTCCTTTTTTTTAATCATACAATAACATATATTTTGTCTAGAATCTTTTGAATTTTTGCCTCCGGGATGAAAGTCCCTCTTCCAGAAGAATGAGCCATATATATATTACGTAAAATATGTATACTTAATTTGGCTATAAAAACAAATTTTACAATATCAGAATACTTATTCTTTGAGTATTCAATTTGCAACATTTAAACTTATTCATATATTGCGCCTAAATTGAAGAACCAATTGCACTGGTATTATTTTGGCTTCACTTCTTCCGATCATCACTTTTTTACAAGGGAAAGATTCATCATCAACATCACCCAGGGCAGTCCCTTTCTCCCTCCTTTGTGGCCTGGATGGTAGTGTGAGACTTCCTCGCGGATTGTTCACCTTTCATGAGGATATTTCACTAAAAAACCAATCTGCCTTTGCGGATAAATGTAGTACCGGCACCATGTACGTATTTTGCCATTAATCGGGTCAGCCTGTCTTTACCTTACAGGGTTGTCTTTCTTATGTTGTCTTGATTTCTGCGAGAAGGTCTTTATCCGTTTGCAGTGTACTACACATTTTATGAAGGTCGTCACTGTTCCTCTCCATGGTACTGTTGGCTGCTCGATAACGGTCTCCGTTTCACGTTTCTTGGTGTTGAAAATTGAGGTTTTCTTATTAATATTTTTAATCATATTAATAAAAATAATATTATTAATGTATCATTAATGTATAATTTTAATACTAATAAGTTATACATAAAATAAAATGCTTAATCAATGGGAAATCATTGGAATTCATTCTATTTATGTCTTAAATTTTCAAAATTCAAATCCATTGTTCACTTAATCACATACACTTTGTCTAGCTTCGCTTCTTCTACTATTTACTCTCAAGGAGTTAACTTCAAGTATGCGGGTCTTGTATTTACTTGAAATTTTTCAACGAATTACTATTCTGGCAAATTAACGAAATCCGCGTATGAGCGTGTTTTTAAATAGGTATACCATTATGCATAAAATCAATATAGATTGGCAAATATCTTATAAATTACCTAAGGCTCATTTATAAAAATACTGAGAATTATTGGAAATAAGTATGGCAGCGCCTTTTCGGTGTGACCGGTTTTGAGACATGTCTTATTTATATATTATTGAAGAATATCAAAGTTATAAACGTTTATATTCGATTCAAGGAGAAGAGCACCCTTCATATTTCAATAAGGAATAATTCTGTCACTTCAGATCTATGTTATTTTATTAAATTTAATCAAATTTCTGAAAAAACATCGCGAGGTTAAGCGACGGTCATTCTTGGCTCCGACATCCCCTATCAATAAGCTGCCTGGAATAAGTAGTTCGTAGATTCTTTATAACAATTTCCATTTATTTATTCCATTAAATCTGGTTTTAAATATTCTAACGGACGATATTATTATGTAGCTATTGAATTGCCTAGATTCGCATTTGAAAGCTGCTTACACGTTCCGCTGTTATTGTTTCATCAGCTTATTAATTTCGAGTATATGAAAGACTTTTGTCAATTAGAATTTGAATAATTTATTAGTCAATATATACGTATTCTGTACAGAAGTTAGTTAAATAGTGTTTTATTATTTATGCGGTATTAATTAATTGCAGGGATTGAAGTTTGTTTCAAAGTGGAATTTTATTGTAACAACATATCGAAATGAATTCATCTCGGTTATTTCTAAATGTATTATTCATATTGTTCAATGCTCATAAATATCTAAAGCTCCAATGTAGTGAATATTTTAGTTTCGCCAAATTCGTCGCTATTGACCAATTTCAAATGCAGTGCATTATCGATTTATTATTTGCGTGTATTATAGTTTGTATGAGTGCACTCAGAATAAAAACCTTCTTGGATCTTGAGGATTTTCCAAAAGTCTTAATCCTTTCAATTGAAAAATAATTTAATTTCAATCGGAGAATAATATTTCTGAGTCTTGAATACCGATTATTTGAACCTATCGGATTACTCTTTGGGTTCAATAAACTAATATCATTTTGAGTTTTCATTAATACTTTAGAATCAAAAGTCAAACAATTCCCGAATAGAATATTCCTTTTGACTAAAGAAGACCGTTAGTTACAATTCGATTTTTTTTTTCAATTCGAGTGTACAGTAAACATTTGAAAATAATGTATGGATATTGAAGAAGTAAATCCACCCTTTTATAGTAAGAGGATTTGAGATTAAATATTTATGTTCATCTTGTTTCAAAAATATACATTTTAGTGTGTATATTTTTGTGTCGACTCGTTTCGCCGTCAAACTCATTTGCTGGAGTTAGCTTTCACGGATCACACGAGTTCGTCATCAAGACATGTTAAAAACTTGAGCACTAGACGCATTGATAAATACGTTAAGTCTTTGATCTGATACTGATCGAGTACCTTCAGGTAAGTTAACAATGTAAAAAAAAGTTGCACATTAATTTTTTCTTGATTGATCGTAAAATTTCATTAAAATTTGAAACACATATTTTACAATAATAATCCAACTTTCTAAGGAGTACTATGTACATCATTTGCATTGAACTTGTAATATCATCTGAAATTCGGTGTTGTATTATTTCAGAACAAATTTTGGATTTAGATTTACTTTTACTACGGTACAGGATTTCTTATGTACAGCTATTGGATTAGAGTGGTGCAGGATAATGGAGTGTTGAAAAAATTACTGCGGTCTCAGAGTAAGCTCCAATTAATAAATTAATCTCTATTCAAGATAGGAAGACGTACTGTTATATTATACATTTGATTTTTTAATAATAAAATTGTTTTCAAAATAATTAAACAGTATTGGTATTTGACAACACATTTTTCCTTTGTTGTTCGAAATTTATATTATAATTCCTTTGTACTAAAATTCTTTGCAATACTTGGACTAATGAATGCAGATAAACGTTGGAAAACAAATTTGATAGTTTTTAAAAAGCTAAAATGATGAATCTTTTGACAATTATTTTAGAAATTTCAATAGACTACCCTCTAGTAGTGCATCACTTCTGGCTTATTTACAGACGTGTACGGCTCAAGATATAAATAAATTATGAATCCGTATCAGTTAAACTTCCAAAAACATATACCGTAAGTAGTAGCGAAGAAAAAATTATTTAATATAGGTCATTTTTGTGATAGGTTTCAGGATCGCATAGTCATTTTCACAAAATAGACGTTTTCTTATTCAGAGCACAGTTCAAACTTATGGTTTAAAGTCTATTAAAACGTCTATACATATAATTATTTTGGGTTTAAAAATAACATAAAAACTAAAAGAAATTTTAATATTTAATTTACACTTTGAAATATTTTTAAAATTATATGATAAAAGTTTTCTAAATGTAGTGTATACACTTAGAAAAGTGACAACTATAGGTACTAATTTTATAGAAATTCTGTTATTAACAGGAGTAGTCGACTACTGAAATCTCTACTTAAATGTTATGATTTAATCGTCGACCTTTGTGTATGACCTCCGCAAATTATAAAACAAAGTTTAAAACGGTTCAGTAATACTTGTAGGAGTTATTGCAGGATTGTCTAAAAAATCTTCAAACAAATACGGGTAATTCTACAAAACTTTTCACTTTTGAGTTTTGAACAACGCAGTAAAATTTTTCGAACATACCGTCGTCCTTTTGCATGCATACTTACATACATATTAGACAAGAATTTGTGCTTGTGCTTAACTTTTATGCTGCGACGTAGTATTATCTATTATGATACATTATGTAAATTCAGAAATTTTTAAAGAAAAATATAACAATTTTATTCTGTACGATAAAAATTATGTCTAATACAGTACCGACGCGTTTTATAAATGTCAAAATATAGGGAAAGATACATTTTATAAAAAATTACATTTTAGAAAAGCTTTTGCTACGGACAGAAAGAGATAAATAAAAGACACATTGATGTAGCAAGTTTTAATTTACTTCTTTTTTTGTAAAGAACCAATAAAATGCTTAGCCTATAAATAAATTTTATAAGTATATAAATTTTCACGTGACGCAATAAGAATAACCAAATTCAAATAAAAATCAGATATTAAAAAGATATCACACTGTTTTCACCCTCGGTTTTTTTTTATAGAGTGGTACATTCATAGTAGTTACACTATTAATAATACTGAAATAATGGTAGATTACGCCACTAGGGAGGAAAAAACTTGGATGGCCCAGAATTCGTGTAAATTGGCAAACACGAGGTCTGGGCTGTCCAAATTTCCTCCCGAGTAGTGTATACTAATTTTTTGCCTAACGAAGACGAAAGTGCAACTGTCTCAAGCCAGCCCCAGGTGAGAAAGTGGTACTTTCGGCCCGCTAGGCAAAAAAGTATCTTTTGATCAAGAAATAAGAGCAATAAATTATGCGGTGTAAGTGCAGCATAATATGATATTTTGAATCAGTCACGCATTTTTTAAAGAGAATCTGTAGTGACGTTACCGAAAACAGAATGTGCGAAAATTTATGCAGATTTAAAAAAGTACAGTATAATGTAATTTTTTATTTTATCTATGAATCTCTTTTACGTCCAAAATCCATTTGGTTTGATGTCTCACATGTCTTCAAAAAAGGGACTAAGACTCTGAGCTTCGATACTCGAAAACGATGTTTTTTATCCACTTTATGAGTTAAAATCAGAAATAACGAATCATATAGTTCTTTGCTTATGTATTATTATCCGGTTAACAAATTAACTTAACTTAACAATAATAACATAACTTGTATTCATAATGTAGACATATTAAATCTACGAATATTGAACTCTGAAGAGATTTTTAATAGGCGAAATAAAAAAATTTCATTATTCTGGAATTATGATGTACCAATAAGTTTCAGGACTTTTCGCAAGTTCTTCTGTAGGCTCTTATTGTTATTTATAATTTTTAATTAATTACATCGGATGAAAGTACATTTCTTGTTTAAGACTTTCTTAATAAAAAACCTCAAGGGGATGTGCTATGATGTGCTACCGAAAAGATTTCTATCTTACCGATTTTTGTATTTAACGAAATATATAAGCGCAAATTGTCGAGAAGTTACACATAACTTTACTTATTACAAGCATGTCGTGCAGTGAAAAACAAGTATTCCTCGCAGCGTAACACGGCAATTAACTTAATTGTTTTCCTTAGTTTAAGGAGCCTTCTATGACGGAACTTTTTGTGCATATCCGCAGGTCCACCGCCACCGCCGCCGGCACCAATCGAGAGTACACGGATGCAGACGTCGCCCGGACGAGATGAACGACCCGGCAACTCGCCGGAGCTGCAGACGACAAAGGCTTACGAGGAGCACAGGAGCCAACAATCGTCGATGACGACGACGAAGGGACACAGACAGCCGCTGTCGTTTGGCGGACACTCGAATCATCTCAGTTACGGTGAGTTACCGAGTTGTTGACATGAGAAAAAAGCTCGTTCTTCCATAGCTGGATACTTGCTCCTTGGAGGAGCGTTACCCATCGAAGAGGCAGAGCAGGGTATTGGCTTTCGGTCAGCGAACGGATAACACTGATTTTGAACTTTGTCCAAGGAACGTTATCACTAGAATTTAGTTGTTTACCGGACTTCGTTAGGGTATTCGATTTAACGAGAACCTTTCTATACTACACTGTATAACAAATACTAGAATATATTATATGAAAATGAACTCTTTATTAGAAAAGTATAATATACTCTATAGAACATAGTATATCCTCTCGATAGTTTTGGGAACTAAATATCCTTATAGGATGATTTGAATATATTAAGTAAAACTTACTGGTAAAATAATTATTTTTTTATCGCGGTACTGTTGTTTATAATTTCTAATTCAAGTAGAAATTAAATTGAATCTTCTTTTGAATTATTATCTATACATAATATTTTATAAACCATTTTTTGGTAATGGTCTAGGTGGACCATATATTCTATAAGGTAAAGTGTGGATTATGTTCTATTTTATGTGCTCCTTATCTTAAGGTAGTTGTATCCCGACTGTGTGAGTCAAATTGAAACTTACAAAAAAATTTGAAAATATATTCGAAGTTTTTATGTATAAAGTATTAAAAATGAAAAATATAATTTTTCCTAATATTATCATGATGAAATATGATACACATCGAGAGAGATAGACTATTGTTTTTGTGTAATCATAAGTTGCTCGTCATACTCCGAGGGGTTATGGTCGTTCTACTTTCTGAGCTAGATTGAACTGTAAGATTTCGTGAAACTTTGGATTGACACTGCTTCGTTACTAACTGGTCAATCTTCTCCAAATTTATACATGAATTCTAAAATATACTAAACTAATTTTTTCAAAATTTTTGTACACATAGCGACACTAAGTTAGTCAATCGGTCAATATTATTTACTTAAATGTATCATTTCGTAAACAGTCGCCATTACAGCAATGTTAAATATTGTAAATTTTAACTTGCTGTAGCTTTAAAACTATTTGGTAAATTCATCCTAAATTTTACAGTCATCTTTTACTGTACTTTAATTAATTTTTCTCAAATTTTCAAAAATAATTCAAGACTTTAGATTTGGTATACAACTACCTTAATTTCATTCCTACTAACTCTTTAAATTTATATATACTCATTATCAAATAGGAGCTTAAATTAAAACTGTTTAGAATACATATTAGTAAAATTTAAATGCACAGTTATATTATAATAAATCAAAGTCTACTTTTTGATACTCTATAATATTCTGAAACACATATACTTACACAGAATTTCGCTAATTAATGTACCGGAATACGTATTTTATTTGTTAATAATTACAGTATAAGTTCGAATTTTTACATGTACCACAATATAATAAAATCCCGCTAATCTTTACTTTTAGATTAACATTTTTAACATTTTGACGTGAAAATAAACAAATATGTCTCCTTGCGTGCTGTCTTTTACTACCACGGTAATCGCACTTTTTTTTCTCTTTGAATTTCTTTAAAAAAAGCCATATAATAATAACACAGTACATTCGAATTTGAATAACCGTTATTTGAATGAAGCTAAGCGAAATAAGATAACTCGTGGAGTATCCGCATATTATTCAAGAAAAGCCTTGAATGAAAATAGGTGGAAATTTTAAATATGAGAAACTTGATACTCTAAATTAATGAGACTGAGAAATTAAATAATATATTATATAAGAGCTCATAATAGCCAGCATTATTATTTTGCACATAGTTAATGGCATCACGCTACAGTAATAACATTTTGATTACATTTTCTGTCCCCGTATAAAAAAATTAAAGTTACATTTTTAATTTTATCTAATGTATTTTATTTAAAAAAATGAAGATCATGTATTCTGCCAACTTAAAATACGAAAAATATTTCTTAAAATGCTTCTCCAATATAACATGTACATTTAAAACAACATTTTCGTGCACATCAATCCTACAAACAATCCTAAATTAAGATATGAAACTGCGCAAAATGCACAAAATATTATCAACGCGTTAAAACGCTGACATAAAAAAAAACAGGATTTTTAAGCGAAGCATTAATCAAAATTGAAAGACGCTTCGATGAGATTCAGCAAGCTCATCAGGGCCTTCAGATTCTGCACAATCGCAAGAGTCGAAAACCGAAAAGCACGTCCGCAGGCTAAAAGGCTATACGTGACGCACCGCCGAGCAAACAGACTGCCTTCGTCGTCTCGCATACACGACCGCGGCACCATCTTCCTATTTCATAATGACGATAAATCAGCCCACCCCTATAAATCATCCTGCACGCATTATAGAAGCCGACGATTTATGCTTCGTTATAGGGAACCACGGCCTCGGCTTCGCTTCGGTAGCCGGCGTTGGGTTCTCGGATATTAATCCGCTAGCCGAGATTACGTCGACAACGAGAGCAGCAGCAGCCGCAGCATCGACGATATCGATGCATTCGCCACCACTGAGCCAAGTGCAGGTCTCGCAGCAGCAGCCGGCAACCAATCCACCCAACAGCTCGGGAGGACTGCCGACGTCAGCGGCGGCATCGACGAGCCCGACGCTAAAAGTCGCCGTCGGCGCGCAGACCAGCTCGTCCTCGTCCAACACCGCAAGCACGGTAAGTGGCGCGGATGAAGAGGAGAGAGAGAGAGAGAGAGAGAGAGAGAGAGAGAGAAAGAGTGGAAAACGAAAGAGCTGCTCTGGCTTGATCGAATTTCGACCGTGGAGGGACTTACAAACACTTTATTTTGGGGGTATGCAGTTTCGGCCTAGTACGGCTGCGCGGATGGGAACAAGGAGCTCAACGAGCTGCGGTGCAGCCGACCGGGGGTAAACAAGGCGGAAATGCGGCTTGATAATTGGCTCGTAGACGAGGATAAATATTAAGCATTTCGTAGGAAGAATCCCTTGGATTTTCCGAGCGCCTGGTAAAATATACCTGCCGATTTCGTTTAGCGCAAATATGTTCAGGGAAGAATCCGCGCTAGAGATTTTAATGCAATTTTGTAAATTCGCTCATTTTATTATGTAACGAGTATTGATTGGGTTATCGAGAATTTTGTAAAAAAAAAACCGTGTTCGCACAAAGTCAATATTCATTAAAAGGAATGGATTAATTGAATTGGCTGCTTTTTCATTTTTAATACAGCCAGTATAAAGTGGAGTCGTTAAGTGAATTTATGAGATACTATTACTTATAGCAGGAGGTCGCAATAGACAATCTTTATCTTGTTCTTCTTCCTGTTAGATGATAATTCAAAAAGTGCACACTATAAGTTTCTTTATTAAATTCTTTTATACTGATATAGGTAATAAATTTTTTTATTCTCTTTATTATGGTCGTTATTTTTATAAATTGAATAGGAGTAAAAATTTTCCAGATATAATTATATATATTTATAAATATATTGGATATTGTCTCTATATAATTGTACATGCGGTTATATATGATTATATATGATTATATATAACTGAAGAGTGGTTATTGTGCTCAAATAATAAATATTTGAACTTTCGAAAAAAAAAAAAATTTGGAAGTGCAATCTGGGTTCTACTCATACCCTAAGGAGCAATAAACATGGTAGCGGTAATGATGTGCAATGAATGTAAAGCCATATATAATTACTGACAGTTAAGAATAGTCATGTATGGCTCTATATGGTTTTATATAATTATATATGATTATATATAATCGTATAAGTTCATATATAGGGTTATATATGATTATATATAATTATATATAAATCATTTTTACGTAGGGGAACATATACGACGCAGATATGTTTATCTCTTTTTAAAAAAGTTGCATGCTTCAGTAGTCATTAATTATTAATATCAATAATTTCTTACACGTTTGGTAAAAAATCGATGTCGTAAATGCTTCAGCACAATCTGAACTAAACGCAAAGATATAATTAATTCTTTAATTTCTACGATATTCCATTTTATAATTTAATATATTTTTTCTATTTTAATCAAGTATTAATACAATTAATAATGTACATAAAGAAAAGAGAGAAGAATGACTTAATTCAATATGCTGCTGTAATTGCAGTAAGTAAATTGAGCAATAATAGAACTTTGCAAACTCTGAACGACCTCATTAACGATTTAATACGTTTTCATTCTTCGAGAATTTATATTTTACCGATTCCGCCATAATGGAATGCAGCAACGTACCCGGGGCATTATTGATTTTAAAACACTTAATAGCAGCCCCTCGAAGAACATAAATCTCGCATTATCAATTAAACGGCGTTGAGAATAAAAAACGATCAAGAGAGAAAGAGAGGAGAGTCGAAGATGTTCGCTAATTCCAGCAGAGTTTAAGCGATAAAATTTGAAAGCGGACACGTACGGATACGTACACTGCAACTTCCAATCCAATAGGGCGGGCGTAGTTGCACGCGCGCGCGCGCGTTTCCGCCCGATCTCGAGATAAACATTAAACGAGCAACGGAACAAATAATTGAGATTGTAACGGATGTGAAGTTGAGAAACTTACCTCCGCACGCGACGACTCCCAACTATTTTATGATTCCGCCCCGACGTGCGAATCGAGTCTGGCCCGATTAAAGGCGGCTGAGGTTCAACTTTGCAGCGCAATAGATGAGTGGGTAAGTACCGAATGAAACTTTGTAATTGTTTTCAGCTGAACGATCTCGAATCCACGACTCCGCCGACGACGAAGACGATGTCAGTCACGCCCAAGCCGAACTTGGACGCCGGGGAAAATGCGCTGAGCCAAGCACATGGAGCCACCGTGAGGTTTCACCAACCCCAGATGATGTCCCATGACTTCCGGTAATGGTCCAACTGTTTATTAAACCTTAGGATCTTGACCGTTGCAAATCGACTAATCCTAGATTTCAATAGAAATTTATTCAGCTTTTAGTCCTAAAGCAAAGCTATATTTCGATCTTGTTTTATACGGCGAGTTTCATTAATGTTAGACATGTGTTTCTTACATTTGCACATCTTAGGAATATGCTACCTTCACGAAATTTACCATTAAAAGTAATCATTCATCATTTTTATCTAGTAATATTATTGCACTGTATTAATATAAATATATGTATTTATATTTTTAATACTTATATTATAAAATATATTTTTATTGTCCTTCAAAATATGCGTATATATTATCATTTAAACTTCAACATACTTACTTGGTTTCTATGAACTTCGTTTTGTCAATTTTGAAAAGTTTCAATAATATAAAGTATTTATTTATTATTATAATAAAAAGTAATATTTATAGTTAAGCGTGTAACTTCATTTCTCAGTGGAAGGCTAAGCCGGTACTATTATTGATTTCACGCAGGTAATGGAGAGCATTGTCTTTTGAGAGCTCTGCACTTTTTCAAGGAAATTCAAGGCAAAGTCGCAATTGTAATTTTTTCATTTCGCAGCTAAAAATGAATCAGATTATCTAGCAATTTAACTTTTAGCATTAAATTTACAAAATTACCAAATCTTTTCCATTTATCTTTCAATGCACATAATTTATAGTTTGTTAAAATATATCAATCAACATTATATGAAAAATATTGTGAAACATTCAGAATATTTGTGATTGAAAGAAGGGTGATTTTATTTCTGAGATAAATAATCTATAAAGTCAATAAAAAAAATCTCGAGCAAAAGTGGATATTTTTGTCATGAAATTGTCTGTCTTACACGGCTATTAAAACTGCTAAATCTCTGACGTCAATCCCTTCGGGTCATGGATTTTGATGAGGCACTTAGAAGTACTTTCTAGTACGAAATCGTAAAACACGTACTTCGAAATCCTTATCGTTGAAACACATGTTACCTAAACTTTAATGGATGGATAATTTTTTTAAGTATTTGTAGTACCATATTAAGAACTTCAGAAATGCACGTTTTTAAAAATACTTTTTTCTCAAAATGTATATCACATTATGTATAAAAAATTTATATGTGTATATTTGATGTACAGAAATTGGTACAAGATTTACACCATTATTCATATATGAAAATATTGAAAATGAATCGATTGAATTAAGAGATAAAATGTTAAATGTACTTTAAACTAAAAAATTACAAATTATCAAATAGCCCTGATAAAAAATTTTGGCCATATAATGACAAATTCACCATATATGGCCACATTCTGCTGAAAAATATGGCAATAAATTGAGTTAATTTTAATAGGATTATTGCCATAGCATAACCATATTTCTTATTATGGTTACTGGTAAAGTAATTGAATGATTCAAAATTCAGGATTTGATCACACGAAAATAGTGTAAATTAATAAAAACCTCATTATTGACAATTTTATAAGTAAATAATGATAAACAATCGCGATTGATGTACAAATATAATAATATTTTAAATATATATTATTATAAAATGTAAAGGCAATATGGGCAAAGAAAATAAAATAATTAAAAGAATTAAAAATTAACCGTGCAAAATTCCTACAAATAATCATAAAAAACTAATGAATATAGGAAAATTTGTTACTTTGTAATATTGACGATCAACTTATTATTAGTCTTAAACGTTGTTCTATTAAGTAACAAAAACTTTGGTTTCCAACGATATTAATAAGGCTTACTGTAGTTTATCAATATGAATTTTATTTTATTATAATTTTTATAAAATTAAGTATAGCAACTGTTTTCTACATTTAAATAAATCTAAACAAACTATCTCGTCATCCAAAATACTTATATTTTTCAAACAGCGAAGCTGTCTCTTACTTTAATCATTTGCAATCAATTAACCTCGTTTACTCCCAGGTTGTAATCTGAGAAAAATGATTGAATTCGATACAGGACAGTAACGCAAGACTTCCCCCCGGCGGCGCACGGACAGTTGCCAATCGAGGTACCTAAGCAACAGCAGCAGCAGCAGCAGCATCAGCATCAGCTCAGCATGTCTAACATGAAGGAGAATCTCATTTTCTACGAGACAAAGGAAAACTTTCCCTTTCTGCAATCCAACAATCAGATCTACCATCAGCAGAACAATAACAACAACAACAACAACAACGTCGAGCCGGTGAGATTCAGCATACCGACAGGAGCGATAACCGCAACCCTGATAGCACCCAACGGCGCAGTAACTGCTCCGATGAAGCTCGCGTTTCAAGGCAGCACGGACTTCTTGCACTTGCCTGCAGGTGAGATAAATAAGCTGTCGCTCGAGTGGCTCCCGCGCCCCTTACTGGCAGTCATGCGAGAGCTCCGGAGTGTCGCGAATTTACGCGTTACCCTGAGATTTGACTCCCGAGACTTAGATAGGGTTAGCTAGCTCGCGTCTTATAAGCGTCTTGTTTACTGGGACCTCTAATTGTTAGAGTGATCGCTTTGCACTGGAATTCCTTTTGATATGATAAGACTGCTATGCTGTCTATGATGTCATAGCGGTATTAAGATATTTTTAACTAAATGAGGATAACATTGTATTTTCAGTTCCTAATACTAATACCTACAACTTTGGGCAGCAAATAGATCTATCTCAATTCGGAAAACTAAACACAGCAATTAATACAGGTAACTAAAAGCTCCGCCTCGATTGAAACACACTGCTTGTAGTAGATTTGTATTTTTGAAAGTACATTTCGAATGTTTCAGTTTCTTCTGGTATGCCGACCTACTATTTGGTCCAGAACAATGAGCAAGCTAAGCCTGCTAATCAATTTAGTTCTGGTGTACCCCTAGGTAAGCCTTTCATTCAAATTATACATAAATATATATTGATTGATGTGTAGATATTTTTATCTTTAATTTTGAACTATATGATTCAAGGTTCATTTTATGTCTTGCCAAATACTGAGCAGAACAAGCAAACAATGCAAGCTACCTCAGCCCCTTCTTCAGGTCAGTAAAAAGAGAAAGAAAAATTTAAGCTTTGATTGTTATACTTATTCAATATATTCTGACGTCTTAATTTAAAATTTATTTCTCATTTGTTCAGTATGTTTAAATCTAAGTAGGCTTTATAATTCGATTGATCAATCGCGTTCTCACCTAACAAATATGCTTTACATTCAACTCGTTAATATAAGAACATCACTGTTTATTATTTTGAAACGGCAAAATGATTTTTAGCATCTTCAATTCAAGAATAAATTTCATTTTTTTAAAAAATATATATAAGTCAAATTCTAAGCTGAAATTTATATTAAATACTACCAACTCGAGATTAGAATAATATTTAAACGGTATAATTATTATCCGAGGTATGCGGAACGAAATGATTAACGCAGTGCAGTATGATATGCGGCTCCTAGAACGGCTAATAAAGCAAACACGAATTTCAGGATTGCAGCTGCAACTAGGCGGTTTCGGTGGAATAGAATACCTCGCGTCATCTAGTAATTCAGAAGCGACGAGGCCGGTGGTTCTGGGGATCGGAAAAGTTGCTCTAAATCCTCAGGAACAATCTAGATCCCCTGAGCCCACGTATACTAAAGTAAGTGAGCAAAATTTTCAATGAAACAACGTGGTATGAGGATTATTGTGGAGTATTGACCGTGATATGCGAACATTCAATAATTTAGAATTAGTAAAAGCTTTAATTTATCGTAGTTCCTTGTCATAACAAGCAATCTGGTTAGATTGTATAGTAAAAATTGCATGTTTGCAGTATTTTGAAAATGACTGGTGTGTGGAAAGATGCATCCAACATGTAGCAGGAAGTAAAATGAAATATATTTTTAATTATCTTGCTTTATCAATGACATTTGTAAAAGTAATTAACAATAAAAATAATCTGTACCTAAACATTGTTTTAGAATATTCTGAAGAAACATACGTTAACATTTAACTAATTTAAATTCGAAAAAGGGTTTCTGTCTATACTATAGCTATGACATCGGGTAATGTATTAAATTGAATTATTTCTTTCTAGTTGTTTAAACTTGCAAATATAGGGAACTTGTTTAATATAGTTCAATGATAACTATTATTATTTTATATAATAATAAATCAATTGAAACGAGTGTAGTAACAACGATGTATTATAACAAAAGATTTTCGAAAATGATGGTATATACACAGTATATTATTTTTTAATTAAGAACTACTTTATTAATTTATAAAAATTTTATGTAAAATATTTTGTTAGTCTTTTGAAAAATAAAACGTTTGCTGACACGTTCATGCTTTTGTTCGATTTGTTTAGTTGCACGACTAACGATAATTATAAGAAATGTTTAAATAATGTCGTCTTGAAGAGGAATATCTTTTATGTTACTAAAAATATTGGAATGCGGTTCGTAGACATAGAAAGTTTTTCTATTTTCCTACTCCTAAATAACTGATGATAATATAAACATAATATCAGTTATTACATATTTAGTTATAAAAAAAATTTATTTTGATTTTGGTTAGATATATTGTGATTTTAAACACATTTTGCAAAATTAATTATTGCTGAAATCTTTGAAAAAAGCTTCGGTTAAAGCTTCTACCTATTTTACGATAATGCATTATCAAAACTTTCGGTGGAAAATTTGAACCAAATTTAACCCATAATATCCTTTATTATATTTTATAAAGTATATATTACCAATTTATACGTAATAATCATAATAACCATTATCAATAATTAAATTTGTATAAGGAGTTGTATAAGCTTTTGTGTATGCGTATGTATAATACCGAAATCTAATAAATAGATTGATAAGCTCATACTCTTGCTAAACAAGTATTGAGTTTCATTTATAATTAATACTTTACAAATAATACTAATAATACTTTATTCGTAATTTTTGTTTTACTATTATTTACTTAAAACATAAAAAGAATTTTACTTGAAGTTTTTTGTTAACTTTGCATTATCAGGACAAATAAATTATTTTTATGGCGTTCTGATTTGCATATATGAGAAATTTAAACTTTCAAATACGGCTGCTAATAGATCTATAGAAGTTTTGAAACATTTTTCAAGATTTCTACAGGCCATTATTATTAGTTTGCAGTTTATTCCCGTTTTTAAATCTTTTTTTTTAGAAACTTTGACTCTCGTAAATCTGGTTATCTTTGTAAAAAATCCAGGAGATTAATGATTATTTAAAACACAAAAATGCAAAGACTCTTCAATTTAATATCTGAACAGATCCGAAAAGATTTTTTTGAATCTTATTATTTCTGTTATTTTAATTTGTATTACTATCCTTATAAAAACATACCTTCTGCAGATAATGTGATGAAATCTTTTGAAATATATAATTCATTTGTCCTGTAAGTTGAAGCTATTGTTATTAAAAAATCATTTCCAGCAATTATAAAAATAAAATATTTAAATTAGGTATTCAAGATTACGATAATAAAAGTTTTCTTCGAACACTGCAAATATGCGTAAATTTAAATTAAACCTTGGTACTTTCGTAGTTATGAGATTGAAAATCGGATGAATGAAAAGTTCTATTCGTATGCTATGCGATTACCATAAAAAGTTCTTTATTCGAGTTATTTGACTAGACGTGAACATCATTTCATTTTTAAGCTTATAAGTCAAAACTGGTTTCGCGAAAAACGCGAATGACGTTAATTAAATATTTTATTCTTATTTATGAACAATCATGTTTTATTATTTTCAATGAATATTGATTATTCTAAAACAGTTAAGTGTAATATATATTCTCATAAAAATTTTTAAAAACTTGATGGATAATTATTAAGTTTCATCATAGTGAACTCGATTTTGTTTAAAATAATTCCCGTTTATTAAGAAGGTCAATTTATTTTAAATTAAACATCTATTTATTCTACGCTAAGTCATAAGATTAGTTTCATGTAGGTATTTACTACTTTTTTTCAACATCTACAATGATGCTCATACGAAATCAAGAAATATGTCTTTTTTATACTATTTTTTATAAGCTTATTTTTTTCGGGAATAGAAAAATATCACAAAGTAAGAGAATTTTTGACTTTCAACTTTTTAAGCCATGCTTTGGACTTTCAACCGAAACTTTTTTCCATTCTCCTAACTGGAAATGGAACAAACCTTATTCTTTGACGGAAAAATTTAACAGCAAAGTAAATCTTGTTCAAAGACGTCCTCAGCTCTTTTGCCCCCTAATATGGCGCCTGTGAACAGAAAAAGGATAAAATAACAATAAATTTTTCAGCCCATTGTTGAGTGCCAGCCTGGCGCATGACCTGCTCTTAATTTTCCGCCGGATTTTTTCAGATTGGATTCGGCCAGAGTCCCTGGTAGAGCCGTATACGTACTATCGTCGTGCCAAAAGTCCGCAGCTGGCACACCGTTGGCCATTGTTAGCGCTGCGAAAATTGGGCGATAACGGATTTGGAAAGGAGAATGAGAGTCATCCCCGTTTATCGACGACGCCGAATCCATTCCGGAGAAGGACGTTTCGGTATAAGGACATTAAAGGCTGCCTCCGCTGCACCTCACGATAGACGATCATCGCGTCAATGCAAGCCGTGACATAACTGTAATTACTCTGCAAGACTGTTTGTTGAAACTCATCGTTAACCACGTTTAAATTGTTATTATTTTGTTATATTATTGTAATGTTAGTATTAAAGAGGAATCTTACGTATATTTTTGTTACGTCTTTTAATCTACAACTTTAAATGTAGTATAACTAGATACTTTCTGCGATAATTTATTGTTGGATCGACAATTCTTTTATTATAGATATCTGCTTTAAATTTTTTCTTTTTTTATGTAAATGTTAATATTTTAATATAGATTTTTATAGCTCGAATGGAATTAATTTATTAACCCATATCAAACATTTAAAAAAATTATTAAATACACGATATGGTAAGTATATTGAAAATTTTAACAAGGTATGAAAATATACAATTCCTTTTTTTAGAAATTGGAGAAGTTAAATGTTTGAACTAGTCAATTTTATCAAAAATAGTAATATAAAATACATTTAATTACAGCTTTAATTAAAGCATATAAGTTAGGTTGTTTAATTAACACTGAGTCATATTATTCAACTGATTTTATTAAACATCAGACATGAATTCGTTATACGAATTTAAGTAAACTAAAATTTATCATGTTGAATGAAGAATCCTGAAAACCGGCATTTTATAAATTGTATGTTTATGACTATTGAGTTGTGAATCTTTCTTATAGTGCAACAAGCTATTCCGATTATAATATAGAAAGTTATAGTCCTTAATTTCTAGTCTTTTATAAGGTTGTAATAATATGATTTCTGCTATGTATTTTATGATTATTTGGTAGAATATTGAAAAAAGCAGTTTTTATTGAAATTGCTTATAATATCTTTCATTCGTGTTTATTAATCATAAAATAAAACGTGTTATTGAAAGTTAAAATTTATATAAACTATATAGATCATTAAATTTCACTATGTAAGAATTTTAACACCTTTTTATACTTATACAAATTTTTTGATTCAAAAATTTATACAATAAAAATACAATGTTAGTGTATTAAATAAATATTCATTCCTATTATTGTTTATAATCAATATATTAACTTTTAATAATTAATAAATATATAAGATTTAGTTACATCGAAACTCGTGTAAATTAAAAGCAGATAACATGTAATTTACTGTTTAAGTAAGTTTAAAAAACGGTAAAGCCCAATACTAATACTTACAAGTTGCACTCGTAATTCCCACATGATCCGATAATAAAGAAAAAAAATGTTGATTAAAAAGTATTCCCGATAAAAAAAAGCGGGAGATCAGTTTATTCAGCGTGAAATCGCATTGCGATTGAAAAATTTTTCATTAAACTTTTAAGCTGCTTTGAACGTGTATTTTTCTTTAAAGAGCTTGGGGGCGAGAAAAAAATCCGCGAGTTCGCTCTCTCCACTTTTCATCCATACGGGTACGAGAATGAAAGTGTAGCTCGGCTTATTCGCCGCTAGCAAGAATTGTGTTGCCTTGACGGGCGTCGGCGGCGTCGAGGCTTTACGGCATCCTTAACGTTTCGTTCACTTTATACGATCGTAATTAGTCGTAAGAAGATGGCAAGAAGGTCATAAAAGTGTAATGGCCGCAAAGGGCGTATAGCGTCGCAACAAAATAGCGCGATTCTCGCCAAAGAAGCGAGTCCCGACTGCTGATGCGATACTTACCGATTTTGATGTTTCGTGAATCAGCAATCCCTCATTAGCGTCTTTATTTTCTTCTTCTTTTTATTCGCTCAGCATTTCTTTCGAGATACATCGAGTTGTGGTAAAAGAAACGAGGGAGAGAATGTCAAACTAAGTGCTGATGTAAGCTCAGCGTTGGGATTCTACGATTTTTGGAAAAGAATTTTTTCTTCCTTTTAAATGAAAAAGCAACAAAAATAATACCATCAAAAGTAAATATATATACTTATTTAGTTTGCTGGATTAAGAAAATAACTCGACTAATATAATATTTTTTATTATTTTCTAATAAAAAATAATTATGAAATAATAAAATCCAACGACAATTCGATTGAAATAATGTATAAATACAAATTATACAACTGTGGGAAAATGTTAATTGGGAGTTTTATTTAGTTATGTATGTTATTATACAATTTAAAAAAATTAAATTGAAACTTTGACTATTGTGGCAAAACAATAAGAGAAAAAAGTTGATTCATTCTTAAAATCATATACAATTTTATACTTTATTAATGTATTTATTATACTTTAGTATAGAAAGACTGTATACTATATCTTATTAAGTTCGATTATATTCATGCAATGAAATTCTCAATTATCAGGAAGTAGAAATAAAACACAAGATAGAATTAACTTATTCTATAATTTATTAGTTTTAACAATCTCTTGTTTTCGTGTTTGTCTGTCTTTTGAGTAGTGTCAGTGTTAACATGTGAGAATATATGTATGTGTGCGTATATCTGCATGTTCGTTTAGTTTTTTTTTTTTAATAATTTCGTAGATGTATAAGTTCAGCTTGTCCTTCATACAACGAAGCTGCCATTGGCATTTCACAATCCTTTCATCTACGTTTACAATAATTTCTTGGCTCCGTCCATTTGTTTCTCGCAAAACGCTCTCTTATGCAATGTACGTTTTAATTTTTATTCATTTTCATCATTATTTTTAAGTTTTTTTTAATTCTTACTCAAAACGAAAGAAGAAACGACGCGCCTTACGACCTATGCCCTGTATAGACCATTAGTACGATAATAAATTAAAAGAAAAATCCATAGGAAAACAAAGCGCATGCGTTCCACCACTGTTATGTGCACAAGTTTTTGCAAAGCTGCCTTTTTTCGCTGCTTAATTTTGTATCGTATCAAGTACTCGCGCAACCATCCCCACTGCACGAAAAGAGACTACTAAAAGCAGAATAAATATTTGAGTAATTTTTCGAGTGATTTATTAACCTTTCTCTCTAGGTACACGCGTACCTCTGGGTTATAATAACTAGCTGGAAGAACCATTTTTTATAAAACAAGGACATTTCTTCTTTTACTTTATGTACACCTCTTAAATATTTCATACGTAAATGGTAGTCAAGTGAAAGTACGGCGCGCAATGATACGAGTTATACGTATCACTGCTTTGGGTAGAAAGGAATTTTAATAATTTCTTTTCGTGCAATCGTTAACAACAAGAATATGTTTTCTTACACAACTAAATCCTTTATATCCTGGGCGACTGCATCTCCTTCGTACACGCAAAGAAACGCAGTGACCGCTCCATTAATTGCGCCCGCGAACTTCCGGTCGACCCTGGGCTCAGTTTGGATTCGCCGGAAGTTCGCTTCTTTGAACCCCCCTCCCCTTCCCTCCTCCTCAACATTCACCCCAATCACCCGCATGCAAACTTCCACTCATCCTCACGAAAGTATATTTACATGTGGCAGATTTTTGCTAATTATCTCGCTACTACTTTTCCTTCATATTCTCTCTTTGTACACGTAGAGCTAGTTTTTCTTTTATTTATACACATTCTCGCGCGTTGTGAAAAATCATTTCTCTTTTTATTTCGCACTAAAGTTATTTACAATGAAGGGAACGTATCAGGTTAGAAAAATACAGCGATCCTTACGAGGTGATATTGTAGGAAAATTCTCTCTTTTTCGCTCGCTTATAACATTCTCAAAATGCTCAGCATAACAGAACGAGACCAGATTTTTTTTTCTTCTTATCTATACAAGTTACATGCACACTTTTTTTTTATCGAGTCGTTTTATATCGCCAACTAAGAAACACTTTTTCCTTTGGCTATACTTAACTTAATTTTTTCGTCCTCGCATTTGCACGCAATAAAGTACAAGTTTTCCTTAAACACTTGCTTTACTTAAGTTAGAATTACTTTTTTTACACTTAGTCGTTCCACATCTGATCGTTTCCTCGTTATCGCGCAGAGGAAACTTCTATCACGAAAAAAAGGAAAAAGCTCTTCGCACTTTTTTGTGTTTCCAAACTAATGAAATAGGACACGGAAAGCAAGATGAGCTTTCATTAGACGTCGAGGCTATTGATCTTAGCTTACTAGACTTTTTTTAATACTTCGATTACGATAAAATCAGTTTAGGTTTTTTTTTTCTTCTTCGAAAATACGATCGACGTTGAGGTGTGCGATCGACAATCTTGAAAAGGCACAGAGTATAAGCTACATTTTATAGTCAAGTAGAAGATCATTACTAATTTTATAGTAAACTTTTAGTTTAATTTAATGATTTTGTGAAACTATTTTTTTTGTAATGTGTGCAATAAAGTTAATAAAATAATGAAGTTTCAAAAATTAGATTTATTATACAAATCCAAAGAATGAAGAATTTAACACTTATCAATGGCACATAAGTAGCTGTACTGTACAATGATTTTGAAGCGAAAATTTTTAGATAAGGTTCTTCACTGCTATGATATAACAATTTTTCATTAAAAACTTTTAAGATTGAAACATATACTTAAAACCCTCTTAGATGAATATTAAATCTTTTTAATTACAGTTTATAAAAGATTTACAAAAGAATAAGTAAAAAACTGAAATAATCAACAGCTGCGAGCTTGAAATCGAGCTACTCTGTACACTTTCAAAGATTTGAGCTGCTCACGAGGTCTGTGAACAAAAGTATATAGCACTCGTCTGGTACATTTTCTTATTAAAAGCTGCATCTAAATGATTTCAGTGTTTCGTTATACGTATATATACAAATGTACAGTGTGGCTTTTGCAAGTCACATAAAATTAAATCTCTGTTTTTTGACTTGTCGCAAAATCGTTTTATTTACGATACGTCTTCGTCTTAAAGTTTTCTTTTTTTTTTTTCATTTTTTGTATTCTTTTTTTAGCTATCTTTTTCCTCTTTACTTTTCACGTGCGAGTAAAGTCATTGAGTCCGCTCCAATCGCTTACCTCGGAAATGGTTGTAACACTGTTTCCTTTTACTTCGAAAACTCGCTTTGATATGTCTGGGAATTCGGTAACTGGAGTTCTTTTATATATATTTAACCACGGGTATATGTTTTCGGGTTCATAGGATTTTTTTCCATTAAATTTAAAATAAAGATTGAAATATTAAAATCAGGAAGGTATTTGTTACTTTTCAATATTGTATAGTTGCAATAACTTTTTAAAATTCAATAATATATACTTTTAATGAAATCATGTAATTTTTAAAGTCATTAAATCAGAGATGATTAAATCGAGTTTAAATATATTTCCATTTCTACAAAATTAACAATTCTACTAAAAAACTAAATAGTTATTCTTTTTCACAGCTTGTGTATTATGAATATGAAAAATAATTGAAATGGTATATGAAAATGTTGTATCATTTAACTTTATTATTTGATTTTATCCGAAACAAGAGACTGAAATCATTCTAAGCAGTCATTATTGTTTTTATATTTTTTATCTCAAAAGAAGCTTTTTCATTTACAATAGTATAACAAATACTTATAAACGGCTTCAATTTATTGAATTTTATAAATTTTTGATTAACATCTATATAATAACTTTTTTTTAAATCAATAAGACAAAGAAAATTCCCTAATTGATCAAAATCTCACTAATTTAAACTATATAGGTAGAGGAAATTGTTTTTTGTAAATATCTAATTTTATTATGAATATAATATATTATGTTTTTGAATTTTAAGGATTAGAGAAAAAACAAGTGATTTTAACGTATGTAAAGAACGATATATGTTGAGAAGTAAATCGAAATCAACTAATATTCCAAAGACTTTTACAAAAATAGAGGGAGAAAACGATACGAAAATCTATCTGCTAGCCTCTCCGGCCAATATCGACCAATAATTCTATCTGCACGTACACGATTGTGTCGCGTTTCGCGTTATCAAGAGCGAGAAAAATAAAATATTGCTATACCTTATGTTCTATCAATAATACTGCCGTGGCATGTAGTTTCTCCCCTTGAGCAGTGCATCGCACTTTAAACATCCACACACACACGCGCACAATGCGCAGAACAAACATCATTTTACAGTTTTAACCTAATCCCACGTCTATAGGTGGCCCTTTCCTATATCTCTCGTGTACATCCGAGTAGGGAATTGGAAGCTCGTCCTTCTCATGTACCGCGAGACAACTCATTTTCGTTGTCTCGCATAAGAGCGCCGGGAGGCCGTGTATTTGCTCTTGAACCTCACAAGTGTGAGAGCGAGAACTTCTGGCTATACTTCTTTTCCCCATGATCAAACAGTAATCTCGGAATAATAAAAGTAAGTCGCGCAACGAACGTGTTCGCTTCTCTTTTTTTTTTTTACGAAGGACGGTTTTATTTCCCTTTAGGAAAGCGCGTGTCTGTTAAAGTGCTTTTCTTTTTAATTGTATAACTCTCGTTATATTTTGTTTCTCTCATTTATACAAATTCTTTAATTTAGTTTATTTAGGAAGTAACTATCGAATGAAGAATCGTTTTAGAGTAGTCAACAGAGTTAAATTCAATTTTAATAAATTAGATAATAATAATAATGCTCTCTTATCACTAATAATAATCTATATAACAAGAATCAACTTTACAATTATTGAATACTAACGGTGGTAAAGAATTTGAGTGTAGGGCGTGTGATACCGAATCTTTAATAGATTTTAATTTAAGCTGACATTTACGGAAATATGTTGCGCTGAACTAAGCTCAATTAAGTATTATTATATATTGACATAACAAAAGTATATTAACAAGACGAGGCCACAGTTTCCGAACAGGTGATTTTATAACAAATAAAATGAATCCCATATTGCAGGATCCATTCTATTATTCGAACAGATTTTAAAACCTGGGGTGCATTTTCTTCGTCAAAAATCATTATAACTGCATGGGGCTCAAGATTTAGACTCAAAACCCGCGTACCTCTTGTAGGTAAGTTAAAATTAGCAGTGTAGGTAAATTAAAATTGCTAATATTAATGGCAGCACTCTAAATAAAGTAAGGTTTTTTTGGCTGTTATAATAAAAAACCACAGCTAAAACCATTTCATTGAGTTAAATAAACTTTGACGCTTTACCTCTAGATATTATCGAATTCACACTTCTAAAGTAAAAAAATATTTATTTATTGTTTTTAAAAACCTTTTGCGCCTTAATAAAAGTGTGCTCTAACATTTTGATTATACTTTCATAACATCCTGCCTCATTATTTAGCGTTCACCGAAACGATTTTGGAGGAAAGAATCTCGAGCGGTCGAAAGAAAAATCTGCCAAGTATACGCTTAAGCACGAGTATTATATAGGTAACCTCGAAACGAGAGAGCGCCGCCACGTTTTTGGTGTTCGTGTAACCGCGTTAGCAGCGCGTCTATGCGCGCAATCATTATCGCGACCATTATCATTATCGATGCCGATAATTTATTACCCCGATCGGGGTGCTGATGCCGCGGCAGTCGAGACGCCACCTAAGGGCTGATGAGCTTACGGAAGGCCTTGCGGAATTCCGGATTAAACAGGGTGTAGATAACGGGATTGACGAAGCTGTTCATGTAGCCGAGCCAGGAGGTTACGATGAACGCCGTGACGCCCGGCTGACAGTCCTTTTTCATCTTGGAGCATAAGGCATCCATGGTGTTGCACGTGAAAAATGGCACCCAGCAGACCAAGAACACGCCTTTTGAACAGAAATACAGGTGTGCTTTGTTTATTCGTTACTTATGTTGATATATAGAATTTGTCTTATTCGTAGCTCCTACAAGTTAACTTCCTTATTTATATGCATCACTATAATAATATAGGATGACGTATTATGTTTTAGGAGTATAATGTATGCGTGAAATTCTATTTTTGTAAAATATAAGTACCTTTCAACCCATGTTCATTAATTATTTTCAAATTTATCTTTTCTTCTTTCTTGTATGTGCATGAATTACATAAAATAGCATCTAAAGCAGTATAAACAACCTTTGAGTCATGGATCTTGATAAAATTTTTTGAATATTTGTTGATATGACATTATAAAAAAATCTAAGTAGTAAATATACATATATTAGTGCGCATATCACACCATGATACAAAATAAATGAAGTAGTTTAAAAATAAAAATCGCTATGATCATAAACCGGATAAGGATCATCAACCGCCAATCTACATTCTAAAGCTTACTTGACTTGGCTAGATGCTGCGCGTGTAGTTATAGCTTGATAATACATTTTTAGAAAGGATTATTAAAAGAGAACCCCGACGCGATTGAAATAAAATTAAGTTATTAGAGAAAACGTACAAAACCTGCATTGACACTGGAGCATGGAAAATATTAGCTTTAAAACAAAATTTTGCTTCCTTACATGGTGGGACAGTTAAAAAATTTATTTAAAATCGGGTCTTTCCATACTCATCTGTTTCTACTTAGGCGTATCAAACATATGTATATTGATCTTTATTTAAACATTCCCCGTCAAGTAATGAGGCTAAGTAATAAGAGTTAAACAAGTTTCGTACGTCTCCTTTGCAATTTTAATAGGAGCCAGTGTCTCAGATTCTCCTTTTTGGATTAAATTTAAAATAGGATAGAAGGAATGAGCCGGATCGATAATATCTTCTTAATTTGAATAACTAAATGTACTTGCAGTGTGAAAATAATATATAAACAAGAATTTCTTACCAAGTCAAGAGCTTTTTGTTTGGAGTGGTAGAAGCTTTCGTTTCAAAACCAACTTAATGAATTTCAAGGTTACGCTAACACGTGCTCCCGTAGCACTCTCCTTCGATACTTATGAAAGAATTAAACTTTAAGGCTGCTTAAAACGAATGGCGCAAAAGTTACTTTGGATAACTTTAAAATTCCATTAGAATTACTGAACCTTCAACCTTACTTTTTTCTCCAGTTCATTTAGAGCCATATTTCTTACATTTAGACTACAAAAGCTATTAGAATTGATCTCGAATAGACTATTTAATACTTCTGCCTCATTTATTTAATTTCAAATTATAAAAAAGTACTATTAAAAAATCTTAGCAAGCAATTTTATCATTTAAATACACCAACATCATCGGATTTATCACGCCATGACCTGTGATTTTATTAACAATATATGAAAATTTAGGTGGTATATTGTCATTAACTTGAGGTAGATATTGTATCGATTAATTTTGATGAATAAATCATTTGTAAGCTTTTATTGTAGTGACGTTTTTACAATCGGATTTCCTTCTTTAGGACATAGACTGCAATGTAGATATATTATTTAGTTCAACAGGAATTTCCTTTAAATAAATGACTTTACAATCTACTGATAAAGCATAGTCAGGGTCACATTTTTGATAAAATAATTAAACAAAAAAAACTCCTATGAATGCATTCACTAGACGAACTTCTTAAGCAGCTCGGCACATAAGTGCGCTCAAGTTGACATTGGCGCGCGCGCATGCGACGGGAAATTGTTTAATAAATGAAAAGTGCAACAATAAAAACAATGATTATATATCCAAAACGCTGGTCCGTGATATCATTATTTTCATTGTTATTCCCCTGAGCCTTATTAAAAATTACGAAGCCGATTCAGAAGGCACTCGGAAGTCGGTAAAAGAAAGTCGTGCACACAATGGTAATCCTATGCAGAGCTACTCTTTTCCCCATCCTCCACTTACGACCTTTACGTTGCGCGGAGAGAGAGAGAGAGAGAGAGAGAGAGAGAGAGAGAGAGAGAGCCGAGGCATGCACAGTCCCGGAATATTCGTTCTACACATTTTTCCGGTACATAAACCCCGTTAATGCTGAGAATAGGGAAAACGCGAACCAACAATGGAGGAAAAAAAGAAAAATAATAATGGAATAGAAGGGAGGGGGGGGGGAGGGGGCGCGGGTACAGTATGGAGAAGAAAAAAAATACATATTATACATGTACACGTACCAAGAACAATGGCAAGGGTCTTGGTAGCTTTGCGCTCCTTCTTCGCCGAGATTTTGTCCCCTTTCTTCTTGCTGGCCTTGTTGGCCTTGCGTAGGTTGAAGCGTGAGCCTGTCGACGAAGACTCGTTCTTCCGCTCCTTTTTGCTGGTATTGGTGGATGTCGCGGTGTTGCCGTACACGATTGCGCTCGAACTTATGGTGCTTGGTGCGCTTGGGGGTGCTGGTGCGCTCGACCTGTCCAAACAATTCACGTTGATTTGTATTAACAGTAGATATTAGGAAGTGTAGATTGTATACGTTTGCTATCACGGCGTGCGGCCGCGGGCCACAGACAAGTATAGCGTCTGCTGGGCTCGCGACCGTGTGACTATTATACTTCTAATTTGCCATTTACAAAATCATGTACCTCATATCTTTCAATTGAACGGCTACACATAAAAGATATACATCCGAGTGACGTTATTCCACCGATAAATTGCCTGTAGACGGGCCACCAAGTATGTTCATAGTTATTTATTAAGATTAAAGATATTTTATTCAATTATGAACGTGTCATTCTGGACGAGGCGCATTATATTCGCAACTGTTTGCAGCTCCTAATATTAGAACTGTGGTAGTTTGCCCTGCTTCCTTAGGACAACAATGGGAGAGAGAAGTTAAAACTAAATGTCGAAGGGGTCAATTAAGGGTTTTATATACCATGGAACATCAAGGGACA
>UELU01101601.1:0-11648 GCA_900490025.1 Megastigmus dorsalis | reverse complement strand
GTATAATGTTGTTTATGAAAGTCTTGTTGACGGCCGCCATATTGGATCTTCTAGGGGTTATAAGAAAAAACTGACACCGGCAATAGAAAGGGCATCTTCGAAAACCCCTAAGATAATATTTTGAAGAAAAAATATCGTACCGTCAGCAATAGAGAATGCGTTGTATAAATCTGAACACCTAAGCGTTAATGGGTTAAAACGCTAAAATAAAAAATTTCAAATTACAATATTTTGGTGAAAAATAAAGATATCCCAAAAAATCCAAGTAGATTTGAAAGGGGGAGATTAGTACTTTCAAATTCCATATTAGCTTTTGTGGTAGACATTTTTCTTGTTCCGTTACATAACCTCAAAAACAGCTAAAAAACGCGTTTTTGCACTTTTAGGTTAGGATATCTTGAAAACCTGACGTACAGGAGTAATTTTGAGTTCGGATTCGGATTCAGCGCATCAAAATCCTTCGGAAATGTTTGGTCTGCTTTCTGGCTTTTGACTTTTGTCAAATTTTGTCGGCCTGTGTTATTTTAAACTTATACAAAAGTGAGAAAATCCTGTTTACTTCAACAATCATTTCCCGATATCAACGAACCCACCGTAAGTACAATCTCTCAAATTTCTAATTTAAAATCTTTTAAATAAATCCAAAATACAAGAATCAAGAATCTCAGTAGAGCACTAGCGTACCTAGATTATACTAGTCCTATAGTGAGAGTTAGGACTTCACATAGAAATCTTCATGAGACTAATAATGTGAAGAAGATGATATTAGTTTTTCCCGTGTTGGTGACTTATGTTCTGTCACATGCGAAACGACGGATGGAAAAACAATTATTGTAGTTGCTATATACCTTTTCCTTCCCAGATAATAAAATATATTGTTCAATTTATATGTAAAAATCTATTTTTTTATACTAAAGAAGGCTCTGCATCTTTTCAAAATTTGTTTAATGTACATCTTATCTTGACTGGAAATTTCAACGTTAATTTACAACATTAGTTACATGATCAGTTACAATTGGAAGTGGTTAATAAAAGTACTAAGGCAACGACTAAATCCGGAACGACTATAGATGATCAACGATATTAATTCAAAAACTTACGTATCTTATTATAGTTACCATAAACATATTCTCACAGTTATAAAATGTTATGAACCTGCTAATTTCTATAACTGGACTATAAACAATGTAAAATATTTCCATAAAATATTAAAAATAAATAAATATATCATTTCTAATTCTTATTTTCATTTGACTTCTTTCTTTTTGAATGCGTATTTTCTGTAATTATAACTATGAATAATAATAATATAATAAATAATAAAATAAATAATAAATGAAATATAAATAATAGATATTAAGAGAGAGAAAGAGGAAAGTAAAAATATTTACGGGGCTTAATAATTTCAATATATTTACTTTGGAGAGAAAGAGTCCTGTGCCCCCCACACAGCCCGGCTTTTTCTTATCTGATTTTAATTTTAAAAATACACTTTTTATTTTATTTAAGTCTAATGGTAATCTGAAAGTTCTTTTTTCAAAAATATTTTTTTATCTAAATTATATTATACATATTCTTAAAAATTTCAAAGCTATGATAGAATAAGAATTTTTCCTCTTCAATATTGTTATTTTGCCATAAGTTTATTAGGTTTAAGTAAACCAAAATCTTCACAAGATATTTCTTCTATTTATAATACGTTATAATGAAATATTTTCTTTATTTTCACCTTCAGTAAAATCTTTAATAAAAAATGTCTTAAATTTTTGCCAAAAAATATTTTCTTGAATATTTTCATAATTGAAAAGGTAACATTATAGGACAAGCTTCTTCAAATATTTCATAAATACTTGTATCTTATTCAACTAAACCTATAGCTATTGCTGTTTATTTATAAATTTTATACGCTATATTATTATGTTCTTAATTCAATAAAAGAATTTGCTCGCCACACTCGATTTAATATTAGTTGTAAAAAAGCGTTCATTATTTTTGGCGGAGACAATATTTAAACAACCAATATCATAATTTTGTTAAACGTACTCGATTAACTCAACTTTTATTTGTTTTATTAAATATATAATATCTTGGTATATTTACGTATTTAATATTTTTAGCAAATTGATACTTTTTATTTAATTTAAACCATGCTGTTAATCCGTCTCAATATGTTTATAATTCAGCGTTCTTCAAATCATAGGAAATTACCACTATGACCTGAATCTTTATTTTTTTCACTTCCAGGCGTCATATTGGATTTTTGTATTCTTCCACATAAAATCTGAAAATACTTGGAAAGACACATTTTTTTAAGGCCAAACCCATTATTTGTAAGTACCTCCAAATTTTGTCAAGGGCCTTAATTGATTTGTCGTGTAATTGACGTGTAATATTTAAAATACACAAAAATACATAAATCTACAAGAGTAATAGCCTCTTGCATGAGATGTAATACAGCTTTTTTCTTACAAAATTAAAAAAATAGATTAATAAATTTTGCACGTGCATATATTACTTATTTGCATGTAAAACAACTGGCCTGTAATATCCCAACCACCGCGATTAGTATAATATTAGCTAATTTTTGCGAGGATTGGGTAACAACGATTATAATGAACTAATTAATACGTTTTAAGGCGGTTTTGTTACACAATACAAGAAAGTAACTCTTTTTTTTAAATCTAAAGAGGGGACGTTTCAAGCCCTTGAAGCATTGCAGCTACATTAAATAAACAACATAATTGAAAACATAGTTCTTTGAAGATCTTCTTAAGATTTTTTTTTGATTGGAACGATTGATTCACACTCATAATTCGAATATTAAAACTTGATTCCCTAGTTCAGGTGTTATCACATGCATGATGTTACAAAACGTCAGCACCCAATTTTTCATCACTTTAATTTTTCTTACCTAACTAGTTTTGAAAACTCCAGCTCGATATCTAGGTGGATATTTAGCTCGATTTTTTAAGAAGAAAAGTATTACAATTACATGCTACAAAAACCTAAAATATTACTTTATTCTCAAGTAAAGTTTACTAAGAGTTTTAAAAATCGCGTAATACTATCGCAGTAATAACTGGATAAAATTTTAGACTCATATTTTGAATTTTAAATGCTTATTTTGATTTAGAAATCCGTAAAAAATGTTCCACTTAATGAAAAAAAATTTTTATGAATCCAAAGTTTCCTTTATAAGGAAGCAATAGATAAATGAATAAATAAATAAATATTGTAATTTCTCTATGCGTACTTCAATTTTGTGTAATTTTGAAAACCTACCTAAAACCTGGATCTGCACTGGATATCCAGCCCCAAAATCCAGAAAAATTGAGCGGGATCCAGCTCAATTTTATCTATCGGGATATGGCAAGGTAAAGGATTTTTTCCATATCTTGGAAACTGACAATGTATGAGCTTTGTACCTAGAAGATTTTTGAGAAACCCATAAGCTGCAACATAGGCATTGTGTTTTCAACTAAATATACGAATGGTCAAGATTTGTAAGAGTCTTTTGAAATCCTTCCTTCTTCGCTGGTACCTACATGAAAGAAGAGCAAAAAATGCACCAACAATGTTGTTGCCTCTTTATGCTTCTTCAGTAAATTGAATGCATTTTGATGTGTACTACATTGAAGATTAGAATGAGAGAGAGAGAGCACATAAATAGGAAAGATTATTGATATAGGTACAACTTCCTTTGTAATCATTTTATGGTATCTTCAGAACGACATCCAGTATTAGTTCTCTATAAACCAACTTATGTAAATTACTATTCTATTTAAAAAATTATTGCAAATTGAATAGTCAGTTTAAGTTTCATTTTAATTTGATAGATGCCGCTCAGAAAAAATGGGTAATCTTCCCTACTCTGGTCACAGATAAATCGGTAATATGTGAGAATAGGCTGCATGCAACATGCAACAATCATGCACGTTTTCAACACTTTTTCTTCCGGTCATGCGCTTTCTAATCCTACCGCAAGCATTATCTGTCTTTCTTCACTTTGATTATCGACTCCTCCGCTACATTAGACACTTCCTCAACAACGTATATAAACCTTACATTACGCGTTATTTGCATACTTTGTGCGTCGAGCTTGCACCTTGTCTTGCATCTCTTGCCGTTGCTGCATCGTAAAAACACGATAATGCTTTGGGAGACAAGAGAGAGAGATACAGAGAGAGGAGGACGGGGACGGAGGGAAGTAGAGAGAGGGGGAATGCGAAGGGAGAGAGTAGGACGGGGAAGAGAGAGAGAGGGAGAAAGAAAAAGAGCGAGAGAAAGAGACCGCAACAATGAGCGATAGTAATGGAAGTTACGACTGCGTGTGACTGTCCAGTCTATACGATGACGCGAGGTGTGTTCTGCATAAATGGAATGGAAAAGGGAGAGATTGTGCAGGAAAAAAACGAATATGATGTAAGCGCGTCTCGCCGAAAGTGAAGAAAAAAAGGTAAAATACTTAGTAGCAACGTAACACGTAGCGCGTGCTTAGTAAGGTGTACGTATTGAGAATTACTGTAATCTCGATTAATAAGTATATAGCATTATGTCATCGGCCTTACAGCGTGCTGGAGGCCAAGTTAGTGTCCTCGTGTTTGAGCTGGCCGTCTAGGGCGAGTCCCCACTTGTTTTTGTTGTTGGCTAGAAGCGGTGTCAGGGAAAACACTTTGCTCAGCGTGAAACCCGGACCGACTGGGCAGCCCTCTCTGACAAAACATCATATTAACAGGGTCAAAACTACTTCGAGAATTCATCAGTCATTCATCAGTTGCTCTCATACTGACCTAATCTATCTACTTATATGTCAACAGTATTTGAATTGAGATACTCTTTCTATCTAGTGATATCTTTTTTGGGAAGGGGCAGGCTCTTAGGTTCCGGGAAAGGCACCTATAATATGTACACTCTGTAGACTTGCAATCTGGAGAATGTATCAAGGAATTTAAGAGAAAAGGAGAGAAGGAAAGAGGGTAAGAGAGAGGGAGAGAGGGAGAGATAGTCAGAGAGAGGGGTGAGAGGGGGAGAGAGGAAGAGAGAGACTTAAAATCAGGAGGACAAAGTGTGAGCTCGAATCGCAGCTTCTGTATTCGCGCATGAGCTACAGATAAGAGTAAGTAGCATCGCCGCCTAGTGGACTCCGAAATAAGGTTATACGTATTAAGCGTCGAAGATCGGAAGTCGGAGAGTTGAGAGTGCATGACCATGGAAGAAGGTAAAGTAGTAGCTGGCATTCCATCCACCAATACTGTTAAATTACTTAAAACCAAAAAAAATGGGAGAGAGAGATAGATAGAAATAGATAGAGATAGATAGAGATAGATAGAGATAGATAGAGATAGATAGAGATAGATACAGAGATAGAGAGAGAGAGAGAGAGAGAGATACATAGAGAGACAGAGAGACAGAGAGGCAGAGAGACAGAGACAGAGACAGAGACAGCGAGAGAGAGAGAGAGAGAGATAAAAATAAAGAAATAAAGTGAATAACTGAATGTCGACTTGGAGACGAAAACGATCTGCCGAGAGTTGATCGGCAACTGCAGGCCAGGTCGTTCTCGGCCTCCCCGAAGCCGTGGCTGCACTCACATGGTGCTAGAGGCGAGGTTGGTGTCCTCGTGCTTAAGCTGACCGTCAAGAGCAAGACCCCGCTTGTCCTTGTTGTCGGCAAGCGTTGGTTTAAGGGAAAAAACCTTGCTCAACGTGAATCCTGGCGCTACCCCTATACTGCCAGTGCAATCATATTTATTCTCATTTTCAATCCTGGCGCTCTATGGGGACGGGGCGGGGCTGGGTAGGGCTAGGTAAGGCATGGTCGGGTTGACTGCACGATAGCAGCTGGGCGAGGACTTGATGGGCGGGGTGGACAGTGCCGGCGGATACTCACTCACTCTCGGCCTCGGCTACTGTACATTTGTACTGTGCCGTCGAGAAAAGGCAGATGTCCGCAAACTGGCGCACAGAGACCTTGATCTTCTTGACCGTCCGGTTGCTGTTGTTGGCGATGTGTACGTTCACAGCAATGTTCTCTCCGTGATGGTAGAGCTCCTTATCCAGCGAGGCCTCTAGGTGCAGCTTGCTCGGCGACATCATGAAGTCCTTGCTGACCTCCGTAGAGGGCTGCTCGCCCTGCTTCGACGGGGCGTACATGATCTTGCGGATGGCCAACCTCACACTGTTGCGCTTGTGGGGCTTGTCATCTTGTGTCTCGCCCACGAAGGCTTTGAGCTCGTAGTCGACGCCGCAGGGCTTGCCGGTGTCTCCAGGCGCCGGCTGTAGTGTCACCGAGGCAGGACAGTGGGGCGGCAACTCGAAGTAGAATGGGTAGGCGTTACTGCCGAGCTTCTTAATTAGTCGCTCCTGGAGTCGTGTCAGCTCGTGGGGCTGCGGGCCTGTCTGCAGAGGGTAGATCTGCTTTGCGGCGAGGTAGAGATCCTTACGGAACGTGAGACCCAGCACGTCGAGGTCCTCGCGGCCATATTTGAAGGCGGCGAGCACATGACCGAACACCTTGCGGTCCTTCACGTAGTCGGGGTCGATGAGGACCACTCCGTCTGGTGACGCGTGGAACAGACAATGAGGCGATTAGTGGACTTAATCTAATCGTAAATTTGAAGAAGCTAAGGTAAAATACCCAATACCTGGACAAAATGAAAAATCAGACCAATACCTGGACAGTAAAGCAAATGAAAATTATCACGAAAAAAAATATGAAAAAGAATAAAAAAATTAATTTAGTGTTTTTGATAATATTATCTATATAGTTCCTTTAAATTTCTAATAATGTTCCACATTAATTGTTTATAAATAAATTATTTAAAATATGACCCCAAAGTTGTTAAAAACAGTAAAATTTTACTCGATTTTGCGTAATGTAAAAAGTTAGATATTACAATAAAAATTAATTCTACGTATTTATATACACTTGTAATAATATTAATTAATAGCAATTACACTGTTGAAAAATATTCGTAATAGAAAACTAATAAAAAAATAATTTTTTTATATAAAATTACTTGTCCAAGTATACCTCTTAAATGCGCAGTACCTTGACAAGATAGGCGCTAGTGTCCATCTTTAGCTATATTGCAAGTCACCTCGAAGGTATTGATGGACAATTCCATATGTTGGATGCTCCGTATAGCTTTTGTGATAAGTAATTATTCTAAAAGTGCTTCGAAACCTTACGAATTGTGTATTTAATAACCTTTCAAGCAATTTTGTATTGTAATAAGTACCTTATCTGACTTGGTTTTCCCGAATACATAACCTCCATAACCTCAATGCTCATCAATAGGTAAGTAATTTTTTCATTAATTATAAAATAATGTTATAAGTATATTTAAATAATGTTATTTTTACATAAAATTTTTACAAAATATTTAAGTACTTATGCATCTTAGAAGTAATAAAGTGTGTAATTTTTTTATTTATAGGTAGAAAAAAGAGTGATGAAAAGAGTAAGGCAACAATAGTAACAGCAAAAGAGTGCGTTCAGAAGAATGTTATTAGAAAGAAGAGGACGGAAAAAAATGATACCACTGAATGTCTTCAAGCAGCTTTAAATGCAATAAGTGAAGGACAGACTTTGCGACAAGCTGCTTACAAGTTTGGCATCCCAAAAAGTACACTCTTCATAAAATCGAAAAATCTAGTGCCTCTTGACTGTAGTAAAGAACCTAAAACTGTTCTAACAAGAAACAAGAAACAGATATAGTACAGCAGATTGTGTTTTGTGCGGAAAAAGGTTTTCCTGTCACCAAAACACGACTGCTAGATTATGTTCAGAATTATGTTGGTGATAAGACTACTCCTTTTAAAAACAACCGTCCTGGTCAGCATTGGTACAATGCATTTATGCAGAGGCATACAAATTTGAGTAAAAGGATCGCTCAAAACCTTACCAGCACCAGAGCTTCTGTTACCAAAGAGGATACGTTGATATGGAAAATATTTTATATGATAATAGTAATCATGAAATCACTAATAGTTCAACAGTTGAAAGTTTTAATGATTCGACAATTGCAGATTTATCCAATTCTGAGCGAGGTTCTGAATGTTTCAATATTTCAAGTAAAGGTTTGTAAATATAATTAATTCATTTATAATGTATAATAATTTTTTACTGATTTATTTATTCATTTATTTATAGATGACATTCTCGACTTGTCTATGAGTGGTAATACAATCAATTTTTGAAACAGTTTGAGTAAAAATGAATTAAGCTGTAATTCTATAAAGGATTTGGATAGTACCAGTACGGATGAACCAATTTCTAAAGTAATGGATAATGTTAATACAGTTGCTGTGGACAAGGTGATCAATGATACATCACGAGTCGTAAGCACTATATCTGGAAGTTGTTCTCTGAGTAAAACTAATTCAATCGATAACAAAGACGTTAACTGTAAGTATAAGTATTTTATATTTTAAACAGATAAAAAATTTTTATTCAAAAATTTTTTTATCATGCAAAATATGTTTTTATTTCAAGTTCTGGTGAAAGTAGAAATGAGGAGTTACTTATATCACCAAAAATACAAAATTCATTTCCACTACCTACATTTAGATCCAAGAAAAAGATGAAAGTTAGATCTCAAGACGGTCCATCAGTGTGTGTAGTAGACGATTTACTTCTAGTCTTTCAAAAGGAAGAAGTTGAGAAAAAGGAAAAGGATCAGCAGATTTTATTAAATAAAAAAAAAAGTAATAGCAAAGATGTTGAGAGAAAAAGAACAAAATATTATAAAAGAATTTAATGAAGATAAGAAGAAAAAGGTACAAAACAAGAAAGAAATCAAGATTGAGATGTAGAAACTAAAAAAGCTCATGAAATCAGAGAATAGTAAGGAGAATATGATTCCATTAATTGAGCAACAAGAAAAATTAAATGCTCAGATAGTTGAAATTGATAATGCTCTGATACATCAAGAAATGGAATTTTTAAAAACTGAACTTAAAATAAAACAAGAAAAATTGTAATTTATTTATTTTAATTTATTAAAAAGAAAAACTTATTTATTTATAAGTATTTATGTCAGTATTAACAGTATTCAAATTATTATTTTTGTAAAAATAAATCTAGTTATGTACTAAAAGTATAAAATTTAGAATTTGTATTATTTACCTATTCTTCGTAGTATTATTATTGTCTAATTAAATTATCAATATATTAATTATTATTCTTATAACCATAATTTAACATGAAGAAAAGTAAGTATTATATCTATTGTCCAACTTCTGGCGTCAAATGTGTCCAAGTAGTGGATTCAGCCGATGAGGCTGTCCAACTACTACCATATAGCGACATTTTTTAATACGATTAAATTTTACCTTTAAAGAGCTCAATCCTAACTTTATATATTAAAACAAAAAAAAATATAAAAATATAAGACTTTCAGTTTAAAATATCGATATTAAATATTGCTTTAAAAAACGTGTCCAGGTACTGGGTATTTTACCTTATAACGATTTTTAAGATTCTTTTTCAAAAAATTATTATTAGAAATTCGACTAAGACTTGGTATATTATGAAAAATGATCTCGAGTTTTCAAAGTCTCGTCAGAATTCTTCGATTTCATTTATTATGTGAAACTCCGCAATTCTAAACTTGGCAGAATGTAAAGATTTTTTTTAACTTTACTGAAGCTTTAAGGACGTTCTCCAGCAAATCGATTTTCTTTAGATTTTCCTTAAATTCTGCATACAAACCAATTTTATCACGTTAGTTGAACAAAATTGATACGATCGATCTTCAAAAAACCAATTTGCAATTTATTTATTTAATTTAAAAAATTGCGATATTCCAAAGATTTCTATCAGTAATCAATAATTTATTTTAGTATTGGATGATGCATAATTAATAGATTTTAAAAATAATTATGCAATTTAACGATGATTTATGAAATAGAAACAAACTTTTTGATCACACGAGCCGAAGAACATCCTTACGTT
Source organism: Megastigmus dorsalis (assembly GCA_900490025.1). Lineage (NCBI taxonomy): Eukaryota > Metazoa > Arthropoda > Insecta > Hymenoptera > Megastigmidae > Megastigmus > Megastigmus dorsalis. Next base: position 1,691 of record UELU01101601.1, on the reverse strand, counting down.
CATTTTTACACGACTCTGTATGATTTTTTTTTAAATCGTGATGTATCGAAGTTTGAAGATTTTAATATCCTTATATGAAAATCCTATTCGATATCTATTGAATTTTTATCGTCGTATAGAATTATACGATAGTATTGAATTGGTCAAATCAATTTGAAAATTGAATTACGGAAAGATATACATATATCTAAATTAGTACTATTAAACTACGAACTAGAATTTTCATGATGCTGCTTTCTGTATAAAAAATATCACAACACGGGTTTCTTCTTCATACTTCGATATCTCGATTTTATAGGTGTAGAAAAAACATATAAAAAAATTTGGTTCATTTCGGAAATTCCTTACAGAAATATTTTCCTTACGAACAGCAAATCGAATTCCGTTTCAACAATAAGGGTGCAAAATATATCAAAATTACATTGTACAAAAATCTAAATAATGTGAATTTGATGTTAGAATCAGTAAATTAGATAACATTTGTCATTCTTTCTTAGTTTCTTTGTATAGGGTGTGAAATGTTTAGTTGGATGAGGGTAAATATTCTTCCATCTTGTATCATTTCTATAAACAATTTTGAATGTTTTAAAAGTTCAGTAAAAATGTTCTCGGTCGCGTAGTAAACTTAGTTATATTTTAAGCTTCAGTATAGATGTATGTATTTATTAGTTTCTAATTTATAATTTGTTATAGGTTTTTTTGTACATATAGTTTGTACATTTCAAAGTTTATGCCCGTTTAATGTTTTAAATAAATGAATAAACAGAATGTAACGAGTTCATCGTACAGGCTGCATACCACTCGATAGAGTACGTAATTCAAAGAAACACGTACATTTCTCGTTTGTCGATCTGAGAAGTAGTTTTCGAGTAATTAATAGTTGAAACTTTACTAATTGAGAGAATCAGCGGGCAGCTACAACGGGCGATCGAAGCGGCGCCACTTTGGGGAGAAGTGAAAGAGTTTTTGTCAAAATCAATTATCGCTCGATCTAAATTAGATAGAGACACATTTGATACACCAAATTAAAGGAAATGTAAACCCCGTTAAGGAAATAATATTTATAATACACAAAAAAATTGTTTTGACTCTAAAAATCGATGTGGACCTTCAATTTTTTTTAGAACTTTCATATTTCTATTATTCCGGTGCACAAGTTTTTATCGCAAAGATACTAAGAACGTACCCTAAAGGGTTTTGATGCGCTAAATCCGAATCTGACATCAGAATGAAGTTATCGCGTCAGGATTTTGAGATATTTTAACCTAAAAGTTCAAAAAACAATGTTTTTCACTGTATTTGAGTCTATGTTATGTTATGAGGCAATTGTTTTTCGATAAAGCTTGTTGTTGCATCTCAAAATAACAATCTTCCTCTTCAAAATTCAATTCGAATTTTATAAATATAATTTTTTCTTTTCGAGATATCATTCGTTAAAATTGATTTGCAAGGTGAACTCAGTGATATCGGCTTTAGAACCACCAGATTATTTTTCTTACTAGAAACTGGGACCAGACTAGTAAATTTCAAGTATTTTTGTTTCTAGGCTCGTTGACTCCAAATCTCAAATCAAAATTTAAAAATTCAAGTATCGGTACGTATGCGTGCGTGCGTATATGGGTCTGTGTGGGTGTGTGTGTGTGTGCGTGCGCGCGCGCGCGTGTGTGTGCGTGTGTGTGTGTGTGTGTGTG
>UELU01101592.1:0-10062 GCA_900490025.1 Megastigmus dorsalis | reverse complement strand
GTACGTACGTTCCTTTACCAACTTTCGTAGCCCATAAATAAAAAAAAAATGAATAAAAATTGAATGACATTAAGAGCATCAAATGAAGTGCTAATATAATGCGATTACAATTATTATTAAAAAAAATATCTCGCAATATTTTTTACAGTATTAAGAGTAAATTTGCATAAAAAATCGAAATCCCATAAAAAATGAAAACACCATAACAAATAAGAGAACCCCGTAAAAACTTCCTCTAGGAATAAGATTCTGATTTGTACCTATGATCTTATACGATTCACCTTTAAAGTTCAGACAAGGTCTTGTCAGAAATGAAATACCGCAGTGCAAAATTCTTGGTAAACTCTGAAATTTTGTGAGGCCGAATAGCAGGTGTACATACCGAATAGCTTTGCCCCTACATTGTTGTATCGCACTTGATGAACGAAGCGCTATTATTAACATATTATGTATAATTTTGTATTTTAAATTGGGTTCGATAATTAAGTTCGAGTAATTTGAGAAGCAAACGAATTGTTTATTAGTATTTTAGTTAATCTAATCTTTAATTTTTATTAACGTTGTCAAAATTTTAAACAGGTTTCATTTCATTATTGATTTTATAGAATTTTGGTCCTTTTTTTCGTAAGTATTACTTACTCTTCTAATTATTTACTTAGTAAATTTAATATTAAATGTATCTTTCTACACTTTAAGTAGACCCCAAAATTTTCTGAATCTTCAGAACTTAACAAAACCAGATTTTTTAATTAAAAAATTTAAGCTTTTACCTACTTAGATCTTTAATACTGTTCATTGCAAGATTTAATATTTTTTATCAATAAGTATTGAAATGATTACTGTCAACTATTAAAATGATTGAATAAGTTTTATGATATTTTTCCAGCATTTTTGAAAAACGAAGCAACAATCTATTTTTGGTGTAAGCTAGCTTAGCTAGCTGTTCAATTGTCCATGCGTCCCTCCGCGCTCGGTGTAAGCGTACGCGCGACCGCGAGTGACGAGCACCACTCCCCACCTCTTCGCGCTGCTCCATTCCACCTTTCGCCGCCGATACTGTCGTCCGCTGTAGCCGCCTGCTGATTGGCTCATCTTCTTAACTTTTAACAATTAATAACTCGGAAACTACTTGTCGGATCGAAAAATGAGAAATATACGTTGTTCTTAGAATTTTGAGATCTATCGAATGGTATATGTCCTGTTATCCGAAATTAATCCATCCTGTATAAGAATTGTTATAACAATATCAGATTATAAGGGTAAGAGTAAAAACAACTTATAGTTTTTAGACTCTTAAAATAAATATTTTTATCACAAAATTTTGACAGTTATTCAATAGCTTTTTTTTCAGATTTTGTAATATATCTATAACAAATGTAAATTTAAAAAAAAAAATAATTTATTTCAAAAAATAGCATTATAGCATTTTTAAAAATAATATTTCTATAAAACTCTACAAAAAATCTTCTATAAGAATCTAAAAAAAAAATCTTAAAAAGAAACTATACTCACCATTTTTCTTGATAATATTATTTCTTTTGTTGCATTCCTCGTTGTGGTTTAAGCAGTAGGGTTCTTCAGCGATTTTCAAATGTTTTCGATCTTTTGATGCAACGATTTTTACCACCATTGGGCAATTGCATTTCATAGTTGCTTTAGCCTTGCGGAAATCTTTACTTTTGGACTCATATTGTCCAGCACAAACTCACTGATACTTGAGCGAATGATAACGTAATATTTCGTTGTTCTTTAAGCATCTAGTGTTGTACTTCGACAATTTTTTATTAATTCGGGTAGAATATTTTTCAAAAAAGTTTTCCATTTCAGAAAATGACTGAAAAATCATGCTAGGAACCGGCTTAAGCTCCGACATATTTGCTTGCAATTGTAACTAAAATCTTTTCACTTCTATATACAGGGATATAAAAATTGTTCATTTTTTCTCAGTACACTTAAACACAATTTAAAGTTAATTATTTTTGCACTTAAAATAGTGAGTTCTTTTGAAAACGTAAAGTCAAAAAACTGAACCTTTGGTTGATCGTTGACCTCCTCGTCGCCTTTGTTCTTTGGGTTTATAAACAGTAGTAGCATACTCAAAGTCGTCTTTAAATTGTAAATTTCCGGTTTAGCTTTCGAATGTCCCCGCTCGGCGCTCTGAGGATTCTTGTACTGACGCGACGAGTACGACACACAGCAGTACAGCACAGAGAGAAACAGACACAGGCTGACAGGCCACAGTCACTTTTTTTTTTTAATAGTTTTTATTGGCCTTTTGCTGGTGAGCTTAGGCCATTACCAGGTATTTTGCCCAATGGGACTTTTTTTATTCAATTTTGCCCAGTGGGACTTTTTCTTGTTCAATTAATTTGCCCAGTGGGACTTTTTTTATAAATATCGTAGTCGTGGTTCTTTTCTCGTCTGAAAAAAGCCCGAAAAAATTTTCGAGTTCCAGACGGGAATCGAACTCACGGCTACTTGAGTCGCCTTGTATTAGCAGGCAAGCGTCTTACCCACTAAGCCAAGGACGGCTGCCACAGTCACTTGACTCTTGAGTTAAGCCACTCAGCCACTGAGCCACCTCACTTCACACTTGTGTAGTCGTGTGCCGGTGTCAGTGTCGCTGTGTGTCAGTGTGTCGCTGTACATCTAACACCATCAGCCTGCCAGTGCCGCTGTTTCTTGGTACTTTCACGAGATTCTTTTTTAAAAACGCGTCGTAGCTTATTCGCGTAGCAGCTAGCAACCTGTATCATACGTATTGAGATCTGCATACAAGAAAATGAATAAAACACATCCGCAGTCTACACTTGCGATGGGATAGCAGTTTCGGAATTATGCCGAATTCGTAAAATGTCTTGAAAAATATCAAATTGAAGTGAGGCAATTATTTGTGATACATAACTGCAAGACATTAAAGACACATTTAGTTGAAAATGTAAATAAAGATTGTGTTTACTTATTGGTGAAATTAATCTGTAAACTTGGACCGAATACGCACAAAAGCAGAGGGAAGGGGATTCGAGAAACAAAGTAAGTAATATAATATTGACATTCAAAATTTTCGCTAGCTTAGTTTATACATTGTACCTATACCTATTATAATTCGGCGCGCGACAACACTTCTCAACAAGAGTACCTCTACCGTAACAGTCAAAATCTTATGTATGCAATATATATTCTATTTACCTTTTCGAAAATTTTGTACATGTCTTAATTTAACGCCTATATTATAGTATATGTATATAGCTAAGGTTCCAAATAGCATTACTCGTTGCTGCATCACTTTGGCAAGGAATAGTACGATTTGGGTGTTAATATTTACAACGAAATATATTACAACAATTATTATACATGTAACAAATTAACCTTTAATTTACAGAACAATTAAGAATGACTGCCAAGCTTTTATCCATTTGCAATTAACAAATGACAATCAAAGCTTAATCATAAAATATTTAAAACTTGATCATAACGGACATAAAAGCTCAGAAGTATGAAACAATTCTTTATTTTATATTTTAATCCTAATAAACTTAACATCTGGTTTTTAAAAATATTAACTAATCATTTTATAATCTTATTTATGCAGTTATTCTTTAATTACTTACCTGAAAATAGAATATTGAATATTGAAAATAAGGAACTGGTTACCAAGCTTATGTCATTAAATTGTCTGAAGCCTTGCATTCAAGATGAACTTTTAAAGGAAAAAGGCATCAGTGTCACAAATAAGGATTTGCAAAATTTAGCTCAGCAATTAAAGCATGATGAAGACGATAATTTGCGTATAGCTATTAGTTTATTAAGAAAAACTTACGGTGAGTTTTTTTCAATACTCATGAATTATACTAAAATATTTATATTATATGATGTATGTATATAAATGTTATTCATGTATATATTCTAAATTTAATAGTAATTTTAATAATCCAATATTTCTTATAGATGCAATGGTTTCTGTTTTTCATGAAACAACAATTGTTAATGGCACACAAAAAAAGCATTTCTAGGGACTATTTTTTACTACCAAAGCAATGAGACAAGCTCTCCTTGCATGGCCAGAAAATATTTTTGTAGACAGCACTTACAATCTGCTAAAAAGAAAATTAAGTGTGGTGTTAATTATCATTCAAGATTCGAATAAACTTACACATATTGTAGGTGTAGGACTATTGGTGAATGAGGATGCTGCAACCTTAAGGTGTTTAATGACACATTTCAAAGAAACGAATAAAGAGGCTTATTCTAATATTAAATGTTCCATGACCGATAAGGATATGGTGGAGAGGTCAGTCATCAAGGAAGTATTTCCTAATGCAGCCCTTTATATTTGTGAATTTCATGTTTTGAAGATATTTTCTAGAGCAATTACAACTTCTAGCATGAACGTATCAACAAAACAAAGAGATGAAGCACTGAATTACTTAGATAAGCTTACAAAAAGCAATTCAAAGGAACAATATGTTTGCATATATACTCAGTTTGTTAAATCCATGCCACAATCTGTAATATTATATTTTGATAAAAATTGGCATGCGATAAGAGATGAGTGGACCAGATATTCTTTTAGCAGTGGCAATTTCGGTAACTACACAAATAATCCAGTTGAGTCTACGAATGATCGACTTATAGATGAAATCAAGCCTCAAAGTAGTCTGGTGTAATTTTGTCACAATTTTTTAAAATATTATCGACGTAGAACTGAAGCAATGAAATATAGATTATGTGAATAAATCTAAAAACACCCTTTAAGAGGATACAGGGACTCTGAGGAGAAGCCGGAGCGGGCTCGAAACGTTGGGCATTTTTGGGGTGGTGGGGGGCGGTCAGATTTTCCTTTGCTAACAAAAGTTTATTTCAGGGTTAAATATAAGTTTATTTCAGATTCTTCGGGGGTGATTGTAAACAAGGGTAATCTGATTGCCCATGAATATTGATTAGACTGTAAGACCGATAGAAAGATCTTTGTCAGGGCACAATTAAAGTAACAAAAAAAAAATAAAATAATAGTTTGTATTTTAAATAATTTTTTATGAACTGATGGTGTGTATCCCTGAATGTGGATCATGTAAAGATTGTATGAATATCGTTATAAGATTTACAAGGTAAAGTTATATAATGTGTTTATTAAAATTCTAATTTTTATTTATAATAATATTTAAAAATTCTACCCAATAGTCTTTGTTTAACGCTTTTTGTTATACTAGCTATACAAAAACTTATTCTCTGAGAGAAAGAATGATTTATGTCTGAGCACCGACAGTGTGGTAAAAGTATGGAAAAAATATATGGATTAACATTTAATGAGTCTTTATCGAAAATAAATCAATTACCATAAAATCAATGCTTAGCCATAAGTCACTGTATGTTCTCTAAGTGTTAGTTTCATAAAAGGTTTGTCGTATATAAAGTTATTTTATAAAAGACATACATATTTAAGTTTATTACGATTTTAATTTTGATTTGCAATACTGTCGACAGTACTGTTATTTACATTAGTATATTTGTTTATAAGAAGTAAAGATTTAAGTTAAATAAATATATGTAATAGTATTTTATTTGTAATAACGCATTCAATGTAACTAAAATATATTTTTATTTCTTTAATTTCAATGTACCCTTAATTTTTAATAATGCTTGCTGATATTAGAACTCATGTAAATAATTGTGCAATATACTTTTAAAGCCATCCCTTTTAAACTTAAGCATCTGTATGCGAAGCTCAGAAATTTTATTATCTTCGGCAAAGCGCTTTTCACATGAATACTTATAGTTTTTCTATGTCCCTTTTTGAACGCGTCATACATTTAAGATTTAAATTTACGATAAACCGACGCATCAAGAGCCCACGCGACAAACGGGCTGTTCTTTATTGTTATAGTCCTTTGTAGACTTCTAACATGTGTTAGTAATTAACAAAATTCGAGGAACGCATTTTAGTTAGAAAAAAAAAGACATAAGCCTCGCACCCAGGTCATGGCATAAAAGACCTTTTTGCCGTTCGGCGGCGACGCCCCTACGCACCTCCGTGGCCGTGCACCCTCACCCGGACGCACGGACAGAACATTCTCCGACGCTACTCCGCAGCGCTCGGACCGACTTGTCATGTAGTCATTCTGATATTCACTAACCTCTATTTTTACTTATTGTTACTTGTTATACTTTAAAATAAATAGTATTTGAAATGTACACAATACGGTGTTGAAATTATTTACCTCGTACTAGCATGAACAATACAAGTGAATATTAGTGAATATAATACCAGTGAATTTGGCACTTCTCTAATAAGTGCTTCAACTGAACAATATTATAAGGTGTAACGCCAGTGAACTTTGGCGCCTTACTTAATGTGACATTGTGACAGAACATTAAAATAATCGAACAACAGTGTTAAGTGGAATTGTGATTCATCGAAACTTTGATTGGACATTGAAGCAATTTTAAGTACTGGAACTTGTACTTGGACTTGATTGTAAGGAGCATATATCATCAAGCTGCCATTGGACTGCTGACAGCCACTTCGCAAGGCGCCAACTACCTGGACTTCGGCGGTACCATAGCACGGCGGGAGGCATCACCGCACGATACTGCATTGACGTAATAAGAATAGTAAGCCTCCAATTCCCCGTACTTATTCCGATCCTTCTAAAAACATACTCAGCTTGCGTTATAATTGTGCAAAATGGACAAATTAAAAAGAAAACGGGGTACCGTGAAGGCAGCATTAACGCGTTTTGCGAATTATTTGGACGGCGCCGGTAAAACTGACAACGCGAGCGTAATAGAGTCATAGATAAAAAATAAGGAGTGTTTAATATAATAGATAAATATGAAGAATTGCAAACGAACATCGAAGATATGGTTCTTGCTGATCCGGATAAATATGACTCTGATGCAGAATCAGCAGATCGCGAACAATTCGAAATCTGGTACTTTTCCATAATGGGAAAGGCAAAGATGCAAACGGAAAGGGCTAGAAGAAATAATTCAGTGCACGCAACTGATCACACAGCTGAGAGCAGCAATAATCACCAAACTTCGCCGCCCGTAACAAGCGTTAATTTGCCTAAAATGAATTTAATTAACTTCGACGGAGACTTCGGGCAATGGATAAAATTTCGAGATCTATTTAAGTCGGTAATCCACGAGAACGAAGCACTAAACGACATTCGGAAATTTAGCCACCTAAATTCAGTGCTAAAAGGTGAAGCGGCCAACGTAATCGCGGAAGTTAGTATGTCCGAAGATAATTATAAAGAAGCCTGGAAGACATTATGTGATCGCTACAACGACGAACCTGCCTTGCTTATGCATCATGTAGAGGGACTGGACGCTACACCGGCATTAATAAAGGAATCAGCCAAAGATTTGCGACAATAATCGATAATACTAAAAATCATTTAAAGGCCCTAAAAAGGTTAGGAAAAGGCACTGAACATTGGGACATTTTAATAATACACATTTTAATTACGAAATTAAACGTAACGATAAAGCGCCAATGGGAACGCGATCGCATGCATCTAAAGGAAAATCTTACCTTAAAAAATATGTTAGAGTTTTTAGAAGAGTACTGCAAGTTTTTGAAAAACACGGCAACAAAAAACTCTACACAAGATACAAGGGGCAGTAATAAAGACAGTACCTATAAAGCTAATAATTCAAGGCGTAGCGAGCAGGTAAAGGCATTTCCTGCCACTTCTAGAACATGCGCTCTCTGCAACGGCGCACATGGGCTGTACGCATGCCCGCAATTTAAGGACTTATCGGTGGCCGAACGGACAAACAAAGTATCCGAGTTAAAATTATGCTTTAACTGTTTGGGTAGCGGTCATCAAAATAAAAGGTGCAGATTCGGCCCCTGCCGAATTTGCAATAAAAGGCACAACGTCCTTTTGCACACGGACACGCCTCAAGTTCAAGCTTCCCTCGACATAAATGAAGAAGCTGCTGACTTGCCTGGGCAAAATGACCCGCGCCAGACCCAAAAAACATACCTGGCCTCACGAAGTTCGAAGCGCGAGGCCTCCTACGTACTTTTGGACACGGCCATTGTGTACCTGATTGATCGCCTCGGTAAGCGTCATCAGTGCAGAGCTTTGTTGGACTCAGGATCACAGGCGCATATCATCACCAAGGATCGCAATAGCGTCTGAACCTCGACTATAAAAATGCCAGGGTTACTCTCAGCGGTATAGAACAAGGAGGACAGCTAATACACTACAAAACTACAATTACAATAAATTCGCTGACTACTAGATACAGCACAACTATTACCTGTTTAGTAGCAGACAAAATGAGCGGCAATCTGCCGAGCGCAGTTATTAAATCAGCAGGAATTGAAGTTCCGAAGGGCATCGAACTTGCCGACCCAGGATATGACCAAACAGTGCCCATAGATTTATTAACAGGCGCCGGAATATTTTACGAACTTTTATGCGTTGGACAAATAAGGCTAAAAGAGAATCATCCTGTCCTGCAAAAAACGCTTTTAGGATGGATAGTCACAGGAAACATTAAATTTTCCCCAAAGAATGAGAACGTTATATGCAATTGAGTAAATAATAATGAATTGAATAATCAGCTTGAACGATTTTGGAAGATCGAGAATTGCTTCTCCGAATCAGCATCAACACTTCAGTTAAGAAATGATTACTGCGAACAATACTTCGTAAATACCACCGAACAAGAACCGTACGGACGTTTTATAGTAAGTATTCCTTTCAAGGACGAGGTCTCGCAATTGGGCAGCTCCAGGGAAATGGCCCTCAAGAGACTCTTCCACCTTGAGAAGAAACTTTCAAGGAATGAGGAATTGCGAGCGCAGTACATAAAATTTATGCGCGAGTACGAGGAGCTCGGCCATATGACTGAGATACCTCATGAAGAATTGGAGGCGACTAGTGACGAACCGCACTTCTACCTACCACATCATGTAGTGATGAAAGATACCAGCACGACGACAAAATTGCGCGTCGTCTTCGACGGATGTCAATACAGTATGTAGGCCCAGTTGTCCAAGAAGAGCTTTTCTGTACAGTACTGAAACCTAGACTGCATGTACACGCACTATCAGCCGACATAAATAAAATGTACCGACAGTATAAAGTCAAAAAGGAGCAGAGGCACTTTCAACGAATCTTATGGCGCGAAGATCCCTCCTTACCTGTCCTTACACGCGCAGTTTAAAGGAGGTCGGCCGTAAAAATAAGGCACAATACCTACGAGTGAGTAAACTGATTTGCGACAATTTTAATGTAGACGATCTCTTCACTGACGTCGAAACCATTGAAGAAGGTATAACGCTAAAAAATGAACTGACCATGCTACTTGGCAGTGCAGGCATGGAACTCAGAAAATGGGCTTCTAATGCGCCAAAAAATATTAACAATAATAATGCGCCTCAAAAAGGAGTTGCCGCCTTGCAGGGCGACAAGGATTCCAAGACATTAGGACTAATCTGGGTTCCAAGTACGGACACTCTGAATTATTGCGTAAACGATATAAACAATAATAAAATCACTAAAGGAACAATTTTGTATATTATTGCTCAAATTTTTGACCCGCTCGGACGTGTGGGTCCAGCGATAATTCAGGCAAAATCTACATTATATTAATTTGCGTGATGTGTTATGTGAGTGTTTCTGTAAAAATCCCCTTAATACTGTAAAAAATAATGCGAGATATTTTTTTTTTATCAATAATTGGAATCGCATTATATCAACACTTGATTTGATGTACTTGATGTCATTCATTTTTTATTCATTTTATTTTTATGGGCTATCAAAGTGGGTAAAGAAGCGTACGTACGTACGTACGTACATGTCCATTATAAAATTAAAAAACTCTCTTTATAGTACACATATACATATGGACTTATATAATTTCATTTTTTATCACTTTTCTCTTCTTCTCTCTTTCTTTCCCCTCTCATTTTTCTCTCTCTCTCCTCTCTCTTTCGCTATATATATGTACATAGATATACATAATATTATTTATTATTTTCCTCTCTCTTTACACTCCTCCTCACTCCTCTCTCTCTCTCTTTCATTTCACTCTCCT
>UELU01101591.1:0-17298 GCA_900490025.1 Megastigmus dorsalis | reverse complement strand
ATGACAATAATCTCAATATGTAATACTATTTCAGTTATTTTAATATTATTTACTATTCAAATAGTATTTAAAAGCATTATTATCATGCACGTGTAGTTTACATGTACGTGTATATCTATACTTTGAGATGTGGTGTTGCCATGTTGTCAATAAGATATACTATCCTATCATACATTTCATTATATATTGCAGAAAAACTAATATTAATAGTTGGTAAAGTGCAATTTTTCAAACTGTAAGATATAGCTAAATATTTTTCCTTTTAAGTAGTATGTTTTTTAAATTGATATCACTTCTTTAAGTATAACTAAATTCAATGTAAATAGCTATCATGTACAAGCGTTCCATTACGCTCATATTAGAAGTGCCAACTTTGACGAATGATTTCTCGACAACGGGATAGTAAAATGAGTTAAAATTTTGCAGGTAATCGTGTAATGAATTATACAAGATACTATTTAATTTTCATGCATTTATCACTACTTTGCTATCACTCCGGACCCACCTTAAGATACTCACACTAATTCTGGGTCAGCAATCTGGTTTCACGAAGTTTCCATGCTTTCTGTGTCTGTGGGACAGTCGAGATCGCTATTATGGAGTTATCGGGTTATGGGATAATCGAATTTTATTGGACAATGTCCGGGGTTATCGAGGTAAAGTCCTGAGGTATCTAAGGGTCGTGGGATTGAGTGGTTATGGGATTTTAGAAATAGTTTTACAGATAAAGCAATGTATTTGAAGGTTTTGGTGGATTTTGAGGCATTTCTTGAGGTTAGAAAAAAATCTCTGACGTGTAGGGGTTAATCGGGTTGCGGATTTGTTTTCAGCAGGAAAAAATACATGGAATTCATGGCGCGTTTTAACGAAATAATATAGTTTAATACACGAAACACCTGCATTATATGATACATTTTCTAAATTTGACCTTCTTCTGACCTTGACCCTGACGTGACCGGGTCAAATGGACCACGGATTCGGATTCAGCGACCCCAAAAACATATAGATATACCAGTTAACTTTGTTTGCGATTTATTTTCTGAATTTGACCTTGGCCTGACCTTGACCCTGACGTGACCGGGTCAAATGGACCACGGATTCGGATTTAGCGACCCCAAATACATATAGATATACTAGTTTACTTTGCGATTTATTTTCTGAATTTGACCTTGGCCTGACCTTGACCTGACATGACCGGGTCAAATGAACCACGGATTGGGATTCAGCGACCACAAAAACATTAAATTCACGTGGTCTGGTCTACCGCGCAGGAAACTTATTTTTTTGTGGGCCTGTGATAATTAATGAATGTCAGAAAAATAATAAGTACAACATTTAAACTGATGAAGATGCAGTATACATATTAAATTTAGTTGAACACTCAAATAATCAATATAACAAAAATAGTAACAATAATTCAGAAGATATCGATCGGCAGGATCGTGCCAGCCCCGAAAAAGCTCGAGAGAGAGGCCGTAACCGCGAACGACAACGGGCGCGTGTAAGGTATCACGACAAGCAGTTCCGGGCGTTATTTTTGAGAGCTTCGAGTGTATAATGGCGTGGGTTCTTTGTGTGGGCGAGTGGCAGTGCAAGAAGGAGTGCATTGTGCACCTCGAGGCGCTCCCCACGTCGAGCGTATCCGAGAAGGGGTGTTCGTCTCGCTACTCCTTCAACGGCGGTGCGTAGAGGGTCCAGCACACCCTCTCAGCTTTCCAGTTGCGTGGTGAGTGGACCGGCCGGCCACTCACATGGAAATGATAGGAGCAAGGAGATTCACTTAGGAACACTCCTTGCACCAAGTAAGTTGCGATTTATCACGCGTGCGGTGATTCAAATAGAATTGTAGGATCGTTCGGATGTGAATTCCGAACGCTCTTTCGTATCATCTTTCTCTCTTTCTCTCATACTCGCACGGGTGCGAGAGCAGTTGCTGTGCGCCGGCACAGCACTGCACGAACTTGGTAGGTCTCACGAGTAAACACACGCCGGTGTGTTTACGTCGGAGACTCAGCTAGTCTCCGAGTATAGCTAAGCTATACACGCGCTAGGCTGAATATAATATTCATCGGAATATTATATTCAGCGACTTAAATATTCGGACGTTCGATACGTTCGACGTTACAGACTTTGTGTATTCGAATTTGAATTGAAGTGTGCGCGTTCGACGGCAGCGGCCGGCGCGCATACACTAACACCTCGTGGATTTTTGTAACTTTATCTTATTTTTCGTAGACGAATAAACGTCATTGTCATAGTTTATTCGACTGTCATTATTCTCGTTAAGAATTTCCCGTGTCCGAGACCCGATTACCGCCACTCTCCGCGGGGGTAAGGGAATACACACACATGAGCACACTGAGAACGAGAAAAGTGAGAGCGCCGAGCTCCTACGTTGTAACAGGCCGCGGCAACTCGTGCTTGAAGTTGCCGTCGGACGTACTCGGTATGTTCCGGGGTAAGTAACTGCTGCTAAAGTACCCCGGAAAAACCCCGTTACAACCTTTTCCGCAAGCTTTTCATTTGTACAACAAATTTATGGGCGGTGTTGACGTGCATGATGAACACTGCAATAATGTACTTCCAAGTATACGTTCCAAAAAATGGACATGGGTCGTTTTTATAAGATTTATACAGGCATCCATTACAAATGACCACGTAATTTTCAATGCTACACGTGATGGAAAGAAAAAAGTTGGAATAAAAAAGTTAACTATTTCGATTGCTAAATATTATATTCAAAAAGGTCAAACAAGTAAAACAGATCATACACGACCTAATAGGGACAAATTAAAAAATTGTTCAAACGAAAAATGTCCAATAAGAACTAGGATCTATTGTGAAAAATGCTATCTATATTTATGCAATAATTGTTGGGCAAAAAAAAGCACTGATAAAAGAAATGTTAAAGTGAGAGGCAAGGGGACTCACGAAAAGAAAGCACCCCGAAACGTGAGAGGCGAGGGGACTCACGAAAAAAAGCACCCCAAAGGAGACAAAGTTCTACCACGTCCACGCCGTTGTCTCTGGGTAATGCTAAGAGTAGAAAAAAACAATGTATATGCACAGAATCAGCAAAGAAGTAATCAAGGAACACTCTCAAATTTTTTCAAAAAATTTTTAGGTATTTTTGAAAAGTTGGATTTTTTTAAATTTTCGAAAATCAAAAATTGTCTCCAAAAATTCTGAAAAAATTTTAGATTATTCTTTGACTAATTTTAAGACATTTTTGTTCTTAGAAATTTTTTTTTAAAGTTCAGAGTTTTTAAGAAAACGGTAGATTAAGATTTTTATAAAAGTTTTTCATTCTCAACGCCATTTTGAAAAAACACGTTGAAGAATTTTTGTGAAAAAAATTCCTCTTAATGTTCGAGAACCATGATCACCTCTGATCATAGTAAAAAGTTGATACCTTTGTGGTATCATTGTGAAAAAAAATGCGAAAAAAATTTTTTTTCGAAAATTTTCACGTTTTTTACGTTTTAATCTGCCATATTTTTTGTCTTGGTGTCTAATCGAAATTTCGAGCTCAGGTTCTAAAAGAGCATCAAATTTCGCATAGGAATAGAGGTATTGCATTATTTTTTTGGTCCGATAACATAATAAAAAAACACGTTGAAAAGTTAGTAAAAATTCTGATCACCTCGGCGTTAATGGGTTAAAAATAATTTGCGTTCTATAAGACAGAAATTATATAACTAATGTTTACATCTCAGCTCAAAAAAGTTATAATTTGTATATTTCTAAAGAAAATACGCATAAAAATGTAATGAAACTGCACTTTCTTATATTTAATATTATAGAAAAACATTTAGGGACGAAACTCTATAAATTCAACTTTAATATGCTAAGTAGTACTGATAATAAGTACATAAAAATTAAAATCTCCATCCCCATACTAACCGTCTTCCTAAACATTAATACATTTGCAAATCTTATAAGAAAATTCATATTCACGACCAACATCTTAAAAAGAAAAGTACATACAACAAAGAATAGTTACAGAACTAACCGCATTTATGTACTTTCACTGCAAAAAAATTCTTTTACTACAAATACCACACGTGCAAGTATCAACATTCAGGCCCAGAAATCCATGAATACACTCTTAACTAATGAAGATGATTGTCAAAAAAATTTTAAATTTCAAGGAGAAGATGAACCACAAGAACAAATATTGTTTTCAATTGGAAATGTGAAAACTCCTGTAAACACACAAGATACCTTTGTTAAGAATATTCCTACAGAAGAATATTCTGCAAATAATAGCCATATTCTTAGTGAAGTAAAATCCATAATCACAGAACCTCTTTCATCTACTTACACCATAATTTTAACCATTGCTTGTATGATGCTAAGATTATTGAGATATGCAGTAACCCATAGATACGTTATAAACCCAATGTATAACTGGTTTTCGTATACTTTCAAAACAGCAATAAAACCAGTTATTAACTATATAGTGATTCAAAAAACAAGGAAAATCTAAGGAGTGATTATCAAGGAAAATCGGAAAATAGATAATATTTATGGAGAAGAAGAACGAAACTTAGAAACATACAATATATGCAGCATATCATTTATACTCCCTTCAATAATCACTCTTACCAACGAAAACAACATTCTTCAATCCTTTGATTAAGTCAAAACTCTTCCTTTATACATTCAAAATTTCAAACAAATATTTAAGTACTAATTATTATTAATCATTAAAAATATTACTTATGTCGTCTGTACGCTATTATAAACTGACAAAGATCTTTCTATCGGTCTTACAGTCTAATCAATATTCATGGGCAATCAGATTGCCCTTGTTTACAATCACCCCCGAAGAATCTGAAATACACTTACATTTAACCCTGAAATAAACATTTACTAGTAAAGGACAACCTGACCGCTTCCCACCACCTAAACATGCCCGTGGACTCTCAGACTAATTATTATTATAGTAAACTTTGTTTATCCTTAAATGTCATTCTACATACTTAGGGCATAAAATAGACTACTGTAGAATTAAGAATATTTTAGATAATGAGAATAATCTATATAAAATAGCAGAAAATACTTAAACCCATTCAAAAATTTATATTTACTTATTAACATAAAATTATTAAATATGAATGTCGTATTAAATATTAGGCACAAAAAATGGAAAGAGAAAAAGGATAAAGAAACGTAGTATTAAGTAGCACATATATATTAAAGGACACCAATTATGTATTTAAATTTACAAAAATTTTTTACCATTTAGCAATAGTAAACAAGAAAAAAAAAACCGTATTTGTAAACGATCAACGATTAATTCATATGAAAGTTTATAATTTCATTTATTAATAAAAGACGTTTTATAACTTCAATTAATCGTTATTAATACATATGTAAATATTATTATATAAAATTTTTTGTATAATAGAATCCATAAAATTAAAATAGATAAAGAAAAGAAAAGCAAACGAAAAGCATGCAAAATCAATAGAATACTTGTAGCATTGTAACAACAAATACATTCATGTAATCTATTGACGATCGAAAATTTATCTAATTTACGCTGATATCGTACCGATATGCAGCATTTCGCCCAGGTGTTACGTCGTACGACGTACCTTTTAATATCGGTCAATCGTCAATCGAAAGACGCTCGATTGTAAAATGCAAACGATTCATTCCGCAACATTTCGAAATAAGTATGAAACGAGCACGAAGCTACATACGCAAAACATCAAATCACGACACACTTTTGATCCTTTAAAAACGATTAAAGGAGGACAATAAGTGAGTCACTGACTCGGAATCTTGATGAGAAGCATAGTGCTCCACAAGACACCCAATTCAATAATTATCATCACGGTTATACTAGATATTTTAAATATTAAAAGAATACATTATATTTAATTAATTAAATTTAATAAACTTAAATTCTTATTTGTATTAAGTGAGTGAATATTAAATAAATCCAACTTTTATATTAAATTATTATCGTGTACAAGTGAAATTATTAACTACACCTTCCGAACGAGATTTATACGACAAGAAGCAGATCTTCCATAAAGAAAAAGGTAAGAATTTTATTCAATAATAACTTCTCATAAATTATATGAGAATAACTAATAAGTCTCGAATAATATTCAAGACTTAACAAATAAAATTGTAAATAGAAATCAGTCGAAGCCTAATGACGAAAATGTAAATAACGAGTCGCAGTTGTTTGTCTCGTTAGGCTCCACACATAAATCTGTACCCTCTTGTCGCTCTTTCTGCGAGAGCTCTGGCGCGGGATCTATCGAGAGTGCTGAGCACTGCGAAGTCCTTATTAATGGTATTTTAGATGAAAAAATTCAGATGTTCTTGAAAAAGTTGCCTTGGCAGTGCTCAGCACTATCCTTCCTACGCTTGCTAGGTAGGACGTCGTTGGAGCTCGTGTCCTGCAGCCTCGGGGTGCGAGCGGCGACAGGTCGGAGGAGGCTGATGGTGGCACGGAATTGAGGTCGAGAAGACCGCCATCTTGTGTAGTTTGACTCGCCAGCAGTAGGCGCGTATCGGAAATCATTCGTGCTAAGCGTGCACTCGCGAATAACTACCTTACCACCAGTGACGTTAAATCCGCTTCTCCTCACCATGAATCTGTCAGGCACTTGCCAGACAGGAAAATCTTTATTAATCAAATGCTTAATCCTGTATCATATCAGAAATTTTTGGGCCTCAAGCAGCTTGCTTCGAGGTTGGGCTTCAGGTACGTCTGGCACAGTGGTGGTAAATTCTTGGCCAGGAGGAGGGGAGGCGAGTGTGCGCACATTTTCACCTCCGCTGCGGACCTGCAGGTGATATCTGATGCCTATCGTGGAGGGATTGGCTACCCTACTCCTCGAGTTATAGAGAAGGAGGGCGACCAACCTAACATTCGGGGTGATGCGTCCTCTGCATGACTTCAGCGGGACGCTACTGGTGGAATTCTTTGAGAGCTCACATTGAGCAAGTCCGTCAGTTTCTTGCTGACGGTCCGTCTTACCACCTTTTCGGAATTGCGGAGTCGTGGCTTGGCCCAATCGTCGACGACAGTCGCATTCGGATTGAGGGGTACAGTCTCGTGCGTCAAGACTGTAATATTCATGACGGTGGTAATGCCTTATATATCAGAAATGACTTCAAAGTCAACGTTTTGTCTACATCTAAAAGTACGGGTCCAATAAAACCATCTATGCCGGAATTTCTCATGTGTGAGGTACAAAGGGGCAAGTCACCGCCAGTCTTGGTCAGAATAGTTTATCGGCCCCCCAAAAATTGCTTTTAATAGAGACCCTGATTTTCTCTCCTCCTTACGGGATTTGTGCAGCAATTATAGTCACAAGGTTATCATGGGGGATCTGAATGCAGACTTGTTGTCGACGAGTGGAGATGCATAGTTTATTCGGAATCTTTCGCATGAACTCTCCCTTAAGTTCATCCAGCACGGCTCATCGCATCATACCGACAGATCTCATACATGGATTGACATAATACTTGTTGACGATAACGATACGGTACGTGACTTCGGGAACAGCTTGGCACCCTTTCGCAGTAGGCACAGCATTATTGATGTCACTATTGACATTTGCATTGTTTCTCCTCCAAACGATGTTTTTAGTTTCAGAAACTATCATAAGATAAATCATGAGGAGCTTAATAAACTGCTGTGTTGCTGCGACTGGTCGTCATTAGGCCCATCAGTTTCAGACTTTGACTTAGATGGGGCGCTTGATAGTCTGGGTTCGAATCTATTGGAAGCTATTAATGAGTTAGCGCCTTTAAAAACTGTTATTCCACGTAAAAAAAAGCGCCATGGATTGGGACCGGGCTTCAGTTCCTCATAAACAAACGAGACGCTACGCATCGACGATATAAAAGGACCGGGAGTGCTGTCTTGCTGGATGAGTTTCTTCGTCTTCGGAATGAGGTCGAGATGCGTATGGATCAAGAGCGCGCCTCTTGCGAAAGAGCAAGGAGGACTTACATGGTTTTACCCCGGACGAGTTTAACTCGCACTTTGCAGGTGTATCGATCGCACCCAATGAAGATATTGAGGATGTGATGGACATTATTTTGTCTGCTTCTGAAGATGGGTTATCCTTCAAGCCAATTAATTTTGCTAATGTAGTTCTCGCCATTTCCCATTTTTCATCACAGACGAGGGGTGTGGACGACGTACCGCCAAGTGTAGTAGTTAAGTCTCTGCCAGTGTTGGGGAATTATATAGTTCATTTATTCAACTCCTCCTTTGCTCAGGGAGTCTTTCCGAGTGCTTGGAAGATTGCAGCACCGTCATCAACGTCGGATTTTCCTCCTATTGCCCTACTGTGCTTTCTTTCCAAGGTACTCGAGAAGATTGCACACTCCCAAATCTCGGAGTATCTCGCTGCAGGGTTCCGACGGCATCACAGTACTCAAACAGCCCTGCTTAAACTGACTGATGACATACGTCTAGGCATTGATAGGAGAATGGTAACCTTACTGTTGCTTTTTGATTTCAGCAAGGCTTTTGATACCATCTCTCCTTCGAAGCTGTTGTGCAGATTACGCGATCTCGGGTTCTCGATGTCCGCACTCCTGTGGATTAAATCGTATTTACAAGGCCGTACTCAACGCGTGTTATCAAAAAATGGTTGTTCTCCATGGATTAAAACAAATTTGGGTGTGCCACAGGGGTCAAAGATCTATTTGATCGTCGGGCTGTCAGGCATATACTATATACCGATGACCTCCAGGTTTATCTGCAGACTCCTGCAGATGAAATCCTAGAGGGAATAGCTCGCCTATCTGATGCGGCGCGGCTGGTGTCGACATGGGCGGAGCGCTTGTCTCTTCGACTCAATACTGGCAAGACCAAAGCTATAATGTTTAGTTCGAGAAAATATGTTAACGATTTAAAGGAAAAGGGATTGCCATGTGTGGACTTAGGGGAGGGGCGCTTGAGCCTTTTTCTGACGCAGTCGTGCGTCTCGGTGTTACATTAGATAGTAAATTAACGTGAAAACCGCAGGTCGATTGTTTAACTAACAAAGTAAATAAAGCCCGTTACAGCCTGCGGTCTATAGAACCGTAAATTTTCTGTATGTTAATTTATTATGTTCTGTCCCATATACTTATTTTTAGAAAGTGTGAGTGTATTTATTGGCGTGAGTTAGTGTGTGGTAGGATGAGTGCATGTGTGATTGTGTTGTAAAGTTTCTTATATTCTTTTTCTTTTAACCAAGACTGATAGATATCGATAGCTTCTTTATATTAAATTTTTTTATTTGTATTTTAATTAAGACGCTCTGTGATATTACTTTTAAGTTGTAATTTTTCGACGACTGAAACATTGTAAGACTTACTCAGCTGTGATATCATAGAAAAACTGAAAATGTGTGACTGCGAAAAACCAAAAATAAGGAAATGTATAATCTAAAGAAAAATCAATATGTATTAACAAGTATATTTTGTAAACTTTTTACAAATGAACTTATATCTATCTATCAATCTCTCTCTCTCGCTGGCTCTCTCTACCTCCCACCCTTCTCTTTCTATGCGGCGGTAGTGCGCGTGCGGACGGCAAGGCACGTATCAGCTGTTCGGGCCCCTCTCTCCCTCTCGCTCTCACTCTTTCTCTCTGGAATGTTTATTAATGTTAATTGTTTAGTTAATAACAATAGCTACCACCAAGTATTTTGCCTACTATGGAGAGACTGTGACGTCACACCGGCCTATAGACGGATTTTTTTGTTTATACTTGAGATAATCATAATGTCTATTTGTATAAACTATGTAATAATTGTTTAAACAATTAATATACCTTAATTGCATATTAATTACTTGTTTGGATAAATAAAAGATACATGTTTATGTAAATAGACAATTAAGATTATCTCAATTATAAACAAAACAAATCCGGCTACGGGACAGTATGACGTCATTGTTATGTCTCTCCATAGTAGGAATTATAGTACTGTTGTGCGAATAAAATTCCAGCCCTTTCCATGTATTTGAAGTTCAATTGCAAAAAATATAAGATGACTTAATTTTTAAAACTAATTTTATTGTAAAGATAATTAAGAATTCTTCTAACTAGTATCGTTTTTAAATACAATTTCGGATTACGAGATCCATAATCCGCGATTTGAAAAAAAACGACTAAATACATCCATGTCCGAACCCTTTCCTTATCTTTGATATTGAATTGCAAAAAATCTAAGAGGTGCCCACCTTTAAAACTTGTTTTATTCAAATTGAAAAATCCGTTATTTCGTATATGCATTCTATACAATTTCAGATTACGAGAATGTAGCCGCGATTTTGCAAAAGAACGACGAAATTCGTCCATGTCCGAGCCCTTTCCTTATATTTGATCTTCAATAGCCAAATATCTAATATTTGTCAAGCTTTAAATCTTATTTCTTTCAAAATATAATTGAAAAATCTTTTACTTCGTACACTTTTTTTATACAATTTCGAATTAGGATAGCCTATTTGCAAAATACGACGAAATTCGTCCATGTCCGAGCCCTTTTCTTATATTTCACCTTCAATTGCAAAAAACTAAGCGGTCTTAATCTTTAAAACTTATTTCATTCAAAAGATAATTGAATTTTTTTTTATTTCGTACATGTTTTTTATACAATTTTGAATTACGAGAGCCAGCAGCCGTGATTTTGGAAATAAAACAACGAAATTCATCCACGTTTGTGCGCTTTCCTTATATTTAACCTTCAGTTGCAAAAAAAGAGGAGAAAAACAGGGAGAAAGAGATAGTACCTACCCGCATGAAGACTATCTCTCTCTTCGTCTGGCAATGCAATAGGAGGGCTACCTCCAGTACTTTTTGCTCGAAGGGTAATCCATACCGATCTTCTGTACCGACTAGTAAATAAAAATTTTAATATATTATTTTTCTTTCTGACTGCAGAGAATCAGAAAATTTTTGAAAGTATTATAAGTTGAAGGAAAATAGTGTGAAACTGCAAATGTCGGTACGTGTACTTTCAGGCATAAAAATAGTACATTATGCATCTAAGAAGAAGAAACTTAAATAATCCTTCGGTGCATATACTATTTGTACATATGGCCCGGACAATGTGGCAGGTTTGGTGCAGGTATGAGGAAAAAAAATTTTACGCACTATTTTTCTTTCCTACTATGCAGAGTGAGCTGAAAAATTGTCAGTACATTTGAAATACAGTGTAGCATAGCGTTCTAGTTTGAAAATGTTAAAATATTAAATTCAAAAGATCATAGTATAAAAAAATTAGTGGTATTGAGTTTGAATATATTGTATATAAACATATAAGAAAATTTATATTTTTAAATTATTTCTAATATTTAAAGCCAAATAGAATTTTTTTCGCTATTAAGGTTCCACTTCTATAAATAGTTACAAAATAATAAATAACAAAAGAATATTCCAAAAACATATGAAATACGTAGACAATGAAACAGCACGTAGGGGTCCACTGTTGCAAAAATCACTAGTACAGGAACAAACTTCCTGTCTTCCTCCAAATCCACCTCTTTGGTAGCATTTTCCTTTATAATTTGATTCATCCCATCCGCAACTTCTAATCACTCGTTTATTTGCTGGTACTGTAAAGAAATAAAAAATTTAAATAACTGACATTTTAATAGTTGTATTGGTCAAATAGAAATTCATTTTCTTATTAAATTTATTTTCTTCATTATGCACAAATTTTAAGTAGAAATAAATATATAGATCTATACATCGAACTCATCGGTGGATCGTACCTCAACTTCTTATTATTAAAAGAGATATTCACTCCCTTTCTGTTAGTTTACCACTTACGATCATTGAGCTTTTTATGTTCTCAGTACTAGTTACAGCTTTTATTGGTTACTGCTTGCAGTCCGCGCTAATTTTTTATCATTGCGGTATTCAATGGTCGCTTTTCCAACTTTGTACCGACTATTTGGAGGTTATCCGAAAAGTGAATTTCAGTGACTTTAATTACTGCGCATGAACACACCAAGAATTACATAAGCGCGTGATATACATGTACACGTTTGTGCGTGTTTTATGTGCTCGCTCAACTTTGATACTCTTCATAATATTCTCGTGGTTTGAATATAATTGTTCGCCTGAATAGGGGTGGTCGGTGCAGTGGAAGTGAAAGTATTAAATCAGGACTCCATCTGGGATGCTCAGGGAACCAGGATGAAAGATGGAGGACGGGATTTTTAATACGGGAAAATAACCAGGTGTACTCAATTGATTTAAGTTTAAACAAGGCGATTTATTCAATCTGTAAACTTAACTCTATTTATAATAAAAAAATAACAATAAAAAAAATAAAGAACACAATTTGATAAGCCTCGTGCTTATTGCTTGTACGAAGTATCCTGCGAACAAATAAAAAAAACAAACATAAAAGACTAATTCTAGGTGCGGTTAAACTTAATCACTATCACGGTAAATTACTATATTTTACGCGGCGCAAGTAAGGGTTAACGCTTGACGCGTTTGCGCACGTGCCAAGGGTTAAAATCCTCTTATTCTCAGCGAATATCTAATAGAACGTGTGCACACGAACTATCCGGGATACGCAGGATTTCTATGCAAATTTCTGGACTTCACCACAGTCTCGGTATTACTCGCCTCACGTATGCGCACGAGACGAGAGCCATACTCCGACTGGTACAGGTACAGTCCACTTCTTGCACTTAGACCGTGTCCGCACGGCACAAGTATAAGCGTTCTTTGATTAGTACTAGTTTCCATCAGCCGTGTGCGCACGACTGACTAATATCAGTGCTAAAAGGAAAATGTTCGGAATTAGCCTTGTATAAGTATGCGCGCACGATCAATGCGAATAGTCGGCGTGTAACTTCGCCCGTCCGGCTCGGTCGCTCGGCTGACCGAAACTGATTTTTGGCAACGAAAGCGCCGAATGTAAAGGCCGGGCGAGTGTACTTAAGTATATCTATATCGTGCGCGCTACTGTCCAATCCTATCGTAGGCGCACGAGCGGCCGCTGTATATCTATATATTCCGGCCTCTCCCGATCTACTACATGTAGTACTATGGTGGGGGGGGGAGAGTTATCGGATTCCTCTTTGTGCCGATCTTCGCTCTCGCTTGCCGCGCTTAGCTTACAATTAATATAAGGATTTTATTCTAGCTAAGCATTTAATAAATCGCAGTCTTTATTCATTTAATATTTATTATAATTTAATACTGCAATGTATGCAGGTGCATCGTTGCAAGGGTAGCATAATAGATAATAGTCATCCAAAATATATTTCTTTGCTCAAGTCGCTTCAAAAAAACAACTTTAACTTGAGCGACAATGAATCAAATAACTACTTGCAGAATGGGTTAAACTTTATTGCGTAAAAATTTTAGACCAAAATACATAGATTTGGCCAAGTTACAGCGAGTTGCAGTGAAAAACGCTTATACTTAATTCATCACTAAAATTGACGTTTTTATTAAATAACAAACAAACTATACACATTAAAATTCTCTACATATATCAGTAAAAAAATTAAATCCGCCAGTTGGACAGTACTTATCCGAAATCTCATCGTACGCCCTTTTCGTTTCCGGGGCTTAATTATCGGCCAAAAAACTTAACACGAATCGAACAAATGTATTAGTACTATATTAAATATTAATTGCATATAAGCCTCTAAATTTTCAATTTACTAATTTAATTATAGAGTAAAAAATTATTCAAAAAGTATTGTAGGAATCACACATGATTATCGTATCCGAGTATAGCTCCTAGTTGCATAAACATTTGCACAGATCTTGGGTGCACCTGATATCAAACACATATAATTATTTGTGTGTTCGGGTGGACTCTGAGTTGAGCCCCGATGCCTAGGCCCTCTGCATCCCCCATTATCCCTTGAGGCGCAAGTTCCATCTTTCGACCTTCACTAGCCCCTTCTGGGATAATGTAGTGCCCTAAGTTCCCCGCCCCGTCCCGGCCAGCGTGATTCCGACCATCGACCTTCACTCAACATTGATTGACCGGGAGAGTTTGGTTTCTTCAGGGCTGTGGACTAGGTTGAGTGGTTAAGAACACGAAAGTGTCTATGACCGTCCTCACGTCTAGTTTTTGTATGAATTCATAATTACAGAAGTCTGTTCCCAGCTTCTCCTTCCTACGATCCGATAAGGTCGGGCATTCAAACAGAATATGTGTCGCTGTCTCCTTTATCGCACCGCACCACCTGAACGTTGCATTGTCACAAAGTCTCATCTTATGAAGGTGATTTCTCAGATGGCAGGGACCTGTGATAATTTGTGTGAGTAGTCTGGCTTCTGCTCTACCGAGACCTCGCATCTGCTGGGACCAGGCCAGCCTGACGTTGGGCCCAATCAGAGCCTTCGCCTGGTTGCACCCTTTTATTCTGCACTATTCCATGGTGTGTTGTTCGCTTATCCATTCAGAAACCACTTCCTTGAAGAAGGATTCATGGACTCCTATTGCTGGTTCTGGACCAATCAGGGCTTCCCTTGCTCGAAGTTTGGCCAGCCCGTCCGCTATTTCGTTACCTTTTAATCCCGAGTGCCTTGGAACCCAGTAGAGAGTGAGTTGAACCTCTTCAGCCAGGGCGTTTAGCGTCGAAATGCATTCCCACAGCAGCATAGATGACACCTTGGTGCGTCCTAGCATAGCTAGAGCCGCCTTACTGTCGGTGTATATGTTGACACGGTCCTGCTTTTTGTCTTCTACTGCTGCTTGTTCACAGCGTACAATTGTCATTATTACTGCCTGTAGAATGGTGCTGCATGTCCCCAATGGTACTACAACACCCTTCGCTGAGCGTCTCCGGTACACTCCTGATCCCGATATACTCTCTTTCGAGGCTCCTCTGTGAACCAAGCCTCGCCGGTCGTCGAAGCTGGGGTCCTATTTCCATGCCATTCTTCTTTGGATGGTATATTGATCAGGTACTTCTTGTCAAAGATGTATCGGATTGGCATCTTGTTGGATCGTATGCCCCATGCTGGGTGAGCTTCTTCGTTGAGTGGTAACATTGTGTACTTACCTTTCTGTCTCCATACATCACAGACCCTAAGTCTACGGATGCGTTGCAGGCTGCCGCCTTAATCGTAAGGTGGAATGGTTCCACCCCAGCGGCTGCTTCCAGAACCATTGTGGGTGCCGTTCTCATAGCCTCCGTTGCGACCCTAAGAATCAGTCTACCATACCACCGACGCGTAAGTTAACCTGGATTAAAGTATGGCGTTAAAGATACATAGAACCGTTTTGAAACTGAGACCCCAGTTCGTACCTATCGCTCCTCTGAAAAGCCAAAACGTGGCAATTAACTTTCGGATCTGTTCCTCCATCTGTGGTTTCCATAGCAGTTTCCTATCTAGGATAACCCCCAGGTATTTGGCCCGGTCTTTCAGTCTGACTTCCTAACCTTCCATGATTAGATTCCTTATCGGTCCAATTTTATACCTCCTGGTGAAAAGGACCACTTCGGTCTTATTCGGGTTTAAAGAGAGTCCTTTATCTCTACACCACTTACTTAAAAAGTTAAGTGCGGTTTCCGTGAGGTCCAGAAGTGTGTTCAAGAACTTTGAATATTATGAGTTGTAACGTGGCGGATTTTCGCACGTTAATCGCACGAATTTAAATATTAAAAATGCCTTAAAAGACAATACAACCAGCCAGAAGGGATGTCCCTCCACCTCTCGTCTCGCGCCGTTAATTCTTTAAAACAATTATTTATTTTTATTTCTATTTTTTATGACTACGCAAATACGCGTCGACGAGCGCCGGGACCTTCTTTCAGGGTTAGCGCTCCGACGCTCAGAACATCTACATGTTGCAGATGCCTAAGTTACGCATTCTTATTTTTTATCTCTCTTTTTGCCTCTGCCTCCATGTCATTATTATTTTTCTCTTATAAAATTCTCTCATAAGCCCCCTTTTTCATGTTAAAAAAGGGACTTCCAAAGTATTTTCTTGCTGTTTATGCAAAAGAGCATTATAGGTTTTCTAATGCTTCGCTCTTCTTGCCTAAGAAATTTAATTTGTACATATGCGGAAAATTCCATTGAATATTGCCTGCTGGCACATAGTAGCCCCAGTATCGAATTGGAATATTTTAAAATTCTAAAATTATGGAAAATTCCACAAAAGATACTTGTAGTGCCTGTGCTTACAGCGGAAAGAGAAAAGGACATTGGAGCGAGAGAGAAGGATGCTAGACACAACATTCCGATGTGGCGCCGAACTAGAGCGCACCAATAAGCGAGCAACGTGACAGCAGCGCGAAGGATGTCGCAGGCCTCGACGGACTCGGCGACGCTTGCCTCGGCGACTCTCTCCTGGCTGCCGAACGGAGAACACCCCCTCCGGACTCTCCCGCGCCGCATAGTTGCGATCTTCTATATCGTGTAAAAGTCACTCCGCAAACAGTGATAGCGCCCGTGCCTTTTTATTGGCAGCGCTCGTTCGTTTCGATTTATAAATTATTAAATTATATTTTAAATATTGTCAATTAACTGCCTCGCTTTTCCAGGACCGATGCCTGATTAAAATCGTTTTGATACGAGCAGGAGCTACAAAAGGGTAGGATTTGCCTTGCGCGGTCTTACAGATTCTTATTTAAAATTCAATTTATAATTATGCGCCTACTTTGTGGCTTCAACTCCGCGCTAGAGTGCCTTCATCCTCGCGCGTTTGTAGTTTTTTTTTCTTTTAATTAATTTCTCGCGTACGTATCCGTACGCTCGAGATTTGAGGTGGAGCAACGCATAATTTGGTGAGCCAAGCGACTAAAAATATTGTTAAGGCAAATATTGTTCAAGGCAAATATTTAAAATATTGTCTCATGTAAATTAAATTCATAGAAGAGTCACTTAAATTAATAGCGTGCCTACTGTGACAGGCTTATAATATTCCGCTAGACTCTCTTATTATATTTTATTCTGTTACAATGAAACTAGCAAGCCTCTCAGAGGTTCTATTGTAAATATTTATTTGCCTATTAAAGGACTCAAATTGTTAAGATCAACTCCAAATTATCGAGTGTGAACTTATTTATATTTACTAGCAAAGAAAGCTCGCTTCGCTCGCTATTTACATATTTTGATGCCGTAAAATTTATCACTTTTCTACACATTTAACATGCTACATTATTGATATTTATATACGTAAAAATTTTATGTAATATTATTTATACTGTAAAATTACATTAGCTCGGGGTGTGTTAGTGTATGGGGTTAGGATTTTCTTTTTATAATATATTTGTTTTAAAAAATAATATTCATATATTTTCATAAAACTATTTCGACGTGCAGTATTAAAC
>UELU01101580.1:0-19338 GCA_900490025.1 Megastigmus dorsalis | reverse complement strand
GTGTGTGTGTGTGTGTGTGTGTGTGTGTGCGTGCGTGCCCTAACGCAACATAAACATCGACGTAATACGCTAAGATGAAGTGAACTTCTGTTTTTTTTTTAAAAGCGAGTATAGCATGAGAGCCGCGCTGTACCTGTAAATATTATAAAAAATAAGATAGATATATATTATAAGGTAAAATACCCGATATCTGGACAAAATGAAAAATCAGACCAATATATGGGTAGTAAAACAAATGAAAGTATCACGAAAAAAAATTATCAAAAAGGATAAAAAATGGATTTAGTGTTTTTGATAACATTATCTATTTAATTCCTTTTAAATTCTAATAATTTTCCATATACAGGATGCATTCGATACATCACAAAATTCTAAAAACAGCGTATATTTCTCGTTTTTCGATCCGACAAGTAGTTTCCGAGTTATTAATTGTTGAAAATTAGGAAGATGAGCCAATCAGCGAGCGGCTATGGCGGGCGGCAGAATCAGCGGCGAAAGGTGGAATGGAGCAGTTCGAAGAGGTAGGTAGTGGCGCTCGTCACTCGCGGTCGCGCGTA
The DNA here is from genome assembly GCA_900490025.1 of Megastigmus dorsalis. Taxonomy (NCBI): domain Eukaryota; kingdom Metazoa; phylum Arthropoda; class Insecta; order Hymenoptera; family Megastigmidae; genus Megastigmus; species Megastigmus dorsalis. The sequence continues at coordinate 18,781 of UELU01101580.1, read as the reverse complement.
TGCTCGCACCGAGCGCGGAGAGATGCAGGGACAATTGAACAGCTAGCTGAGATAGCTTACACCGAAAATTGATTGTTGCTTCCTTTTTTCAAAATACTGGATATCTTATTTATTTCATATGTTGTATGGAAAACTTATTCAATCATATTAATAGTCGATAGTAATCATTTTAATACTTATTGATAAAAACTATTAAATCTTGCAATGAACAGTATTAAAGATCTAAGTAGGTCAAAGCTTAAATTTTTATAATTAAAAAATCTGGTTTTGCCAATTCAGGTCTGACAATTCAGAAAATTTTGGGGTCTACTTAAAGTGTAGAAAAATACATTTAATATTAAATTTACTATGTAAATAATGAGGAGAGTAAGTAATACTTACGCAAAAAAGGACAAAAATACTGTAAAATGAGTTAAATAAAATTAAAGATTAAGAAAAAAAAAGTTAAGAAAAATTAAAGATTAGATTAACTAAAATACTAATAAGCAATGCAGTTACTGCTCGAATTGCTCGAACTTAATCATCGAACCCAATTTAAGATACAAAATTATGCATAACGAATGCAAAACCTTAGGTTAATAATAGCGCTTCGTTCATCAAGTGCGATATAACAATGTAGGTGCAAAGCTATTCGATATGCGCACCTGCTATTCGGCCTTAAAAAATTTCAGAGTTCACCTACTTTAAAGCTGAATAGTATAAGATTATAGGTACGAAACAGAATCTTATTCTTAGAGGAAGTTAATTAACATACTTATCAAGCTACGATAAGAATTTGTATTATTTGAAAGAAACATAAGTCTCAATAATCAAGTATATTACACAGTCCCACAAAAAAAAAATTGAAAGTCCCAAAAGCTTGACCATGGTAGTTATATGTTTTTGGGGTCGCTGATTCCGAATCCGGGATTAGTTTAACCCCATCGGATCTTGGTCAAGGTCATTTCAAGGTCAAATGTACAAAATTAGTGGTAACCAAGGTTTAACAGTACATACATATGTTTTTGGGGTCGCTGAATGTGAATCCGTGGTCCATTTGACCCCATCACCTCAGGGGCAAGGTTATGTCGAGGTCAAATGTAAACAATTAGCGGCAACCAAGGTTTAACATACATATGCTTTTGGAATCGCTGAATCCAAATCCGAGGTACGTTTGACCCCATGGCACAGTGGCCAGAAACGTTAAAAAAATGCATTAAATTCTAAACCCTAATGAAGGAATTTTCGACGGCCCTCAGATTCGTAGGATGATAAATGATGAAATTTTTGTTACGAAAATAAATCATACAGAGAAAGAAGCATGGTTATGTATCAAGGAGGTAATAAAAAATTTCTTGGAAATCATAAGAGCCAAAATTACGAACAAATAGCATTAAATTTAGTAATTAGTTACAAAAATCAAGGCTGCTTAATGAATCTAAAATTACACTTTTTATATTCCCATATAGATGATTTTCCTGAAAACCTAGGTGATTTCACCAAGATATGAAGGAAATGGAGCGTAGGTACCGAGGAAGATGGGACATAAATATTTTAGCAGATTACTGTTGGTCGTTGAAACGAGATCTACCATCAACATCGAAAAAGCGGATGCGTAATCCACTTCGTCGATCATTTGACAATAAAATAGTTCGTTACCATAAAAAAGAGGAATGGGCTTGAAATTTTTATGGGTATTTTATTGTACCTAACTAAGGGTTGGGTTTAAGGACTTAGGGTTTAGAATTTAATGCATTTTTTTTATGTTTCCAAGATCAATGACCTTGATCAAGATCCGATGGGGTTAAACTGATCCCGGATTCGGAATCAGCGACCCCAAAAGCATATGTATGTACTGTTAAACCTTGGTTGCCGCTAATTTGTACATTTGACTTTGACATGACCTTGACCCTGAGGTGATGGGGTCAAACGGACCACGGATTCGGATTCAGCGACCTCAAAAACATATAACTACCATGGTCAATTTTTTAGGACTTTGAATTTTTTTGTGGGGCTGTGTTATTAATGCCTGTAAGAATAAAAATTTCCATACCTTATTGGATTTTTTTGAAAACAATTTATTTTAAAGAAGTCATTGATATAACTTCGAAACCTTAGCATAACAACAATCAAATACGATTATTCATAACAATTTAATTTGATCAATTAATTAATTATCGAATGTTTTGGAGAATACACTAAAACCAGAACAGTCAAATGAAATCCACTTTTAATTTAGCTGCTACTAACCTGTAATGCTGTCAATTTTTATACCTTCGCGTTATGCCTGTAAAGCTGTAAATTTTCAAATCTTCTCGAATTTTTCGAAAACACTTCTTTTTCAGAAGGTTACGCAATTCATACTAAACCTTGCAAGAAGCTGTAATTTACAACAATTTTTGTTAAAGAAATCAGCTGCTTGTACAGCTGTAAAATTTCATATTTATGGTTTCGAAAATACTTTATTTGTGAAAATGGAGCTGTTTAAGTTAGGATCGGGAATAAAAGTAATAGCAAATAAGAATCATTATTTATTTATTTATTTATTTAATTATTTATTTATATTTTAAGCAAGACATGCGTTTTACATTGTAGCTTACAATTTTCTGACAACTGTGAATTTTCTATTTCTTTGAAAATACTTTCAAAGAAATAGAAAAGAGCAAGAGTGCCGTCGACGAATTATAGCAGCCTTTCAGGAAATTCGTGAAAACGACTGTTTCATCAGGGGAGAGGTCGAAAATCTTATTTGGCGTGCGGAATTATAGACGTCAAGGAATTAACGGCACTTGTCAGAGCCAAGATCGGCACTTCTCAAAAATCGGCAATGTTTCAAAAATTAATCTCATGTAGATTTTTTTACGAGCACTTCAGATATCGAAAAACAAGTCCGATGCCGATGCAAGGAACGAAAAAATGCATTTCAACTTGCATTGTTCAAATTTAGAGGCTATTCAAACACGGTAATTTTTAAAACTTATTATTTATGTATCAGATAATCTGTGTACAATGTTTCAAAAACTGTACTCTTCTAGATGTTTTTTTATCAACATTTGAGCTATCGAAACTCAAATCCGTCGCCGAATCACAGCACGAAAAAAATTAATTTAACTTGTATTATTTAAATTTAGAGACGGCTTATCGGCTGTAACTTTTAAACTTATTCTTAATGTATCAGAGAATCTGTGTACAATGTTTGAAAGAATGTAATCTTCTAGATTTTTTACGAGCCGTTTAGATATCGAAAAACAAGCCCGAGGCCGATTAACAGCATAACTTCATTAATCTTATTGCAAATATTCATTTTTTCTATTTATGAATAAATTACCATAATTAGTCCCATTCTTCCGCCCCTTTCACTTCCCTTGGAATGAATCTGATAGTCGGACTCTTATTCTGTGACTAGGGTGGCGACGCGACGTAGGTGGCATGATATTTTAGTAAATGATTTATTCGATCTTTGAACGATGTTTCTCGTAATAATTAAGCCGCGATTCTCATCTTTCCGTCACCGCTCTCGCACAAGCGACAGGGACCTCCGTCGTGCTCGGCACGTCAGTCGGAGAGAAGTTTGTCGGATTTGCGGGGCTGGGAAAAATACCAAGAGAGTTTAAATTTAATGCTAAGGACCGCACTGATGCATTGATTCACTCACAACACCAAATAATACATGACGCTCCCGCTGGAGCCTTTGGCCGTAAGCCGTATGCAATCGCGTCGCTACCCTGCACGTGGCAGTATCGGTCGCGTCTCGCGATTCGCGCTACGCCATTGTTGGCAAGAGGCGCGCACTATGAGCTGCTAACCGCCGCGCTGTGTAACTCAAACGCGAGAGAGAGAGAGAGAGAATTACCGGGAGAGTATCTGCTTGTAACTATCGGCCTCCTGGAGCCTCCTCTTAGATGCTTCCTCTCCTCCTCGAGATGGTCGTCGTGGGCGGTCGGATTTGTTGCAGGCTTCCTTCTTTTACTTGGAGCGATGGCTTTGGAGCGCCGGCCCTTCAACGGAATCCTTCGGCAACTCGAGCCCGCCTTTGGCTCCTGGTGTCCTCCTCGCGAGCATGGCTCCTTGTCCGCCTGCCTCGTGCCGGCTCGCTCCCGGCCCTTCGCGTACATTGGATCTGCTTCTGCTTTTGCTGGTGTCTGTGAAGAGAGTGATGCTCTCTTTTCGGTGTATCCACTCCATTTCTTCTCTCTCCCCACTTCTCGCGCTGCTCGCGTTTCTCGCGGAGCAGTGCTTCTCTCTCTCTCTCTCTCTCTCTCTCACTCTATTCTTTCCCCATTGTGGGATTCTATCGCGTTAATTGTGTAACGTGTGCGCGCGTCCCCTGGTGCGTTCTTACCTTTTCGTGAGGTGTCCTGTAACGTAATTACCACGTCACAACACCCCCCCCCCCCGGTTTAAGTTTCTTACCTAGTGCAAGAACGCACACGTGCAAGTGCCTGCCGACTTTCATCTTTTGGCTGCTACGTCGGATGCTATGCCGTTTGCACATTTTGATTTATTATCTTCGAGTTAAATATGAAATTTGTATATTTTAAATGTTTACTGTATGTGCAAAAAAGCAATTTCTATGTAAGGTTTATTTTGAACCTGTTATTGTATACATGTATATATATATATAGAACATAATGTATTATTCGAAGATGAATTTTTAAAGATAAACTTAGGAAAGATATTATTCTTTGGATAAATTTCCCGCTGACCGGTTTCTCTCTCTCTCGATTATATTTGGGATTGACCTTGTCGCAGGTTCAAATGAAAAATAATGCATTATGCTATTTGTGTTTAGTTTGTCAATTTAAAACATGTCGCCGGTCGGCTTATTTACGGCGCTACGTAGTCGCAACATAGTATTTCTATTTGATCTAATGTGCTTTTATTATAACTATATTTTATTCGTACGCATATTATCTTTTGTTTCTAATCTAATGTATGAACAAAAAAACGATGCCTGTACCTAATTCTATAATGTTTTTTGATTTTTTTTCTTTTAATAATGGAAAATGTACTTATAAATTTAAGATCTAATAAAAATATAAATGCATTCGGCTTTTATTGCCTATCGGGCTTTCGGACATTGTCCTCTTCTTTTTTCAAATTCTCTTGTACGTGCTGCCTCCTGCGCTCATCCGTCGATAGGTATTTGTACTAATTTATCCTGGCAGTGTAGTCCCTGTCGGCGGTCTCTCCGCCGTATCGTATGGTTTCGGCTGTGCTTGGGCATCGTTTCCTGCTTCGCTGAGCTCTGTCATTCTTACGTTAATGCGCTTTGTTTTTTTGAGCTAGTTCAGTTACCTCGCTTTCTAATTTTTCTATCTCGTTTTTATTGGATTAATAAAAAAGGCACCTTGTAACCGCGAATATTCTTTTTTTTTTCATTGGTTTTCCGAGGGAGCGAGAGAGAGATAGATAGATAGATATTCTTTTATTTGTATATGTATACAAAAATGATATAATCGAATATAACAATACATTTCAAATAATAAACTTTTACAATAATACGCTTTATCAGTCTTATAGGAAAATGTATTCAGTCTTTCTATGATATCACAGGCATAATAACTTGATCAGTCTCAAAAATCAGTCTTAAAATATGTCTCGAACCTTAAAAGTAATATCACAGAGCGTCTTAGATTAAAAATAAAAATGAACAAAATTACAAAGCAGTTGATATCTATCTTACAAAACATTTAAAATTAAAAAGAAACATTTACTCAATCCAATCATTCATATCACACTTACTCTAATAAATATACTCACACTTTTAAAAACATTGTATAGGGGACAAAACAAAATAAGTTAACATAAACTCATCTGTTTATCCCTAGTGCGTAGTGTATGTTACGGCATGCTTAATATATTATATATAATTCCACATCCAGAGAATTCTCGCGGTTAGCTGTTTGTCAAAGCTTGCATTTTCGTGAAGGTGTTACTGCGCTATCTCTCGATCGTCGGGCTTGCGCTGGATGTTCCGCGGCGCAAAAATGCAAGCTTTGACAAACAGCTAACCTCGAGCATTCTCTTGATGTGGAATTATATATAATATATATAGATAAGTCGCTTATTACAATTTACTTCTAAATATAAGATATTAAATACAAAATACGCAATTATCTATTGCAAAGTATTTTTCTCGTAAGATATAATAAGGTTAGTTAAAATTAACCTATTTTATTAAAATTAATATAAGAAATATTAATATAAAGGTCAATAGAATTTATAATTGACATTTTAAAGGTTGAGCTGATCATGTCTTTAGCATGAAAAATAAGTTGCAATAGAGATATTAAATCGACGGATTCCTCATATGTGATGAGTTACAGTTTTCTTGGATCTCATACATGACAAAGTTTGTTACATAAGTGGTATATTGATTAAATCATAAAAATAAGCAAGTAGGCCGCTGTCACCATTGGTTTTAAAGTTATGTTTAAACAAACATTATAAAAAAATTTTAATTTCATCGGTAGCGCAAATTTTCCTATTAATTAGACTATTTCCTTAATGGTTAGTATCGTTCCCTCGTTATTTATGACTAATCTAGGATAGAATTACAATCAATCATCAAATGTCGCTGGAAAGCACAAGTATAAGGGTTGAGTCAGAGCTTGATTAATTATTACGGCGGTATAATCCATTTAGAGGTATGTTTTGTGTTTCAGTATTTCCGCGAGTGCGTTGTCGATGAGTATGATCGGGAAATCGGTAAGATCGGTGTACAAGTAAATTAGTAATAGAACCGAAGATAGAACCAAGAGGTTTGATGCTCCATGCATAAATGGTATACAAGGTGTATCCATGAATAATGGTGTCTACTACCAATCTTAAGATATGAAAAATGGTCATTATTCCCATTATGCCGTCACATACATTACCGAATTGTAAAAATCCTGAAAAGAGTCGATCGAAATATGATTGGAGTGAGTTTTTCAAAATTACTGACGTTTACCAAGTTTTCAAAGTTGCCATTTTCCATGAGATGAGATTTTGATTCGAGTCTGTTTACTACTGACTGTACGAGCGTTGAATGTTTAAGCGGAAACATAAAATGTTCGTGGAGTCTATCTAAGTCACTCAGTGGATAGAGTCCAGAAGTCAAAAAATATGGAATATCTTTATAATTATATGTAGGGGTCTCGAGAGGTTGCAAAATTTGGGGAGCCTGAGCGATGCTGGCATTTGGTCTGTACTTAACCCATGTACCATCTATGTTAAACATAGGCGGTACAATAAAGTTACATTCCTTTGGAGTGCCTAAAGGTATGATAATGTGCGAATTGGGTTTTAGAAAACGGGAATGATTGCCGCATATGACGGGAAGTTCGTCGAAGCAAAAGTTAGTTTGTCTATGCATACAACTAACTGGTTCGCACTGAATAATATGTGCGACTTCGCCGGCAGGAATTGCTGTATAACCGCGAGTTTTCATTACAGCTAGGGCGAAGATGTCTGGATGAGTATGAAGATGTGTCATTGAATTTAAGAGGATTTGTCTGGCCAAGAGACAACAGTGTAAAACTGAATCTTTGTAAAAATTTTGAATTTGGGTCTCTACATGTCTGGCTAAGTAGGCTAATTTTGTATTGAAATAGGCTGATGATAAAAGATCATGGATGTCCAGATATTTTTGGATTGCGAAGCTCGGTTGATTTTTAATTTCGAAAATGAAAAGCTTGGGATGTTCAGTTGTATAAACTATGTATCTGCAAATTGATAACTCACCAGTCTTAGCAAGGCCGAATGGAAGGTTTTCGGTGGTATTGGCAAAATAAATGGTCGGACTATCATTGGAAGGGTCTCTTACTCGAGTACTTAAGCCTTCATACAGAATTGTGTATAATTCGAATTTACAAGAGGATGTCGGGTTGAAGGTCCAAAAGAAATAGGTTTGAGAATTATCTACGCACGAACCCTTCTTGTAATTACAAACGACATACGATGGTAAAATTACTTGGTCTCCCTGGTCTACAGCTACACTGTTATATAATGTAATTTCTAAACTATCTCTTACAAAAACGTTCGGAAAAGCAATATTTTTTTATACAAAGTTCGTACCGGAACACGTGCCGTCTACTGTTAAAGATCCCGCGAGAATGACTGTACGATAATTTGTAATATTTACTATTAGATCGCGAATTATAATATTATCGTGTTTATAATAACCACATTTAACCGCTTATCGACACGATTCCCGATTTACACTAACCATAAAGGTATCGTCGCCGTTTAGTGTGTCTGATATGTACGAATGCATGCCATAATATCTAATTTCTGTGATGACTTTTATCCTGCAGCCGATGATGTCTAAGGGTTGATATTGGACCTTTTGGGGCAGTTGAATCTGTAGTTCCTTGGTTTCGGGCTGATTCCAATTTATGTCACAAGAGCCAATCTTTGATGTTGAAACGGTTGTTATATTAGGCGAGCCCGTCCCACAGAGATAACCAGTTAAGGCGTACGGTTTGGTACAGGTGTTGGACCATATAGCCGAAAGTTTAAGTATACAAGTTGTTGATTGGATTGACGTCATATTATTGTTCCTGTTGACATTAATTGGTAGGCAATAATTTCGATTGATTTTAAAGTTTGCTTGTAAGAGTTTTGAACAACACATACATAAAATGATGGTCGGTTTACAGATTTTCAGCATTACTTAATTCTTCGCGAATCCTTGTAAGTCGGAGTTTATTAGGATGTACGATACGAGTTGTGTTATTATAACTAATTTTTATGTTCCTTCCCTTATCTAAAATTTCGAGAACAGTATGAGGTCCTGTATAATGGGGAGAAAATTTAGATTTTCTTGGTTCCAAAAGTAACATTACTGAATCACCTACTTCAAAGGTTCAACGGTTGCATCCCTTATCGTAATAAAATTTTGATGTTATTTTTGTATCTATTAAATTCTTTCGTGCGAGTGCCTGAATTTCTGATATTTTAGATTTAAGGGTGGAAACATAAAAAAATACTTTTCATTGAGATAAATCAATAGGTGCGTTCGCTGATGGCACTCTAGCTATCCGCCCGTATACACACTCAAAGGGAGTGAATGTTTTACCTTCGTGGACACTAGTGTTATAAGAAAAGGAAGGGCATTCACACCATTTACCCCATTCTCGTGTTTTTGAAATATAACCTTTTAAATACTCTTTCAGATAGTGGTGCATCCGTTCAATGGAACCGTTGGACTGTGACCAAAAAGCTGTAGAGTTTACTGTTTTAATTTTGCAAATTTTAGCAACATTTTTTATAAGGGCTGAGACGAACTTTGCTCCTTGGTCGGTGAGAATAATTTTTGGACAACCGTGAACGTAAATCAGTCGTTTTAATAATACATCGGCTATATCGATTGAAGTTGTATTAAAAAGGGGCACATAAACACCAAATTTAGTTAAAAGACCTTGAATGGTTAAAATATATTTATTTCCTAGTTTTGTTATTGGTAGGGAACCAACCAGATCCATTGCAACCTTGTCGAAACTTTGACCAGGTGTATCAGTTATAATCATGGGTTGTTTTATTTTAAGACGAACAAGTTTATTAGTTTGGCATCACTTACAATTTCCTATGATTTTTTGAATATCTCTTTTCACATTTGGCCAATAATAATCTTGTCGAAGCCTTTTGTAAGTTTTATTGCAACCTTTGTGACCGTTAACGACGGATTCGTGTACATCCTTTATAATTGTTTTTCTAACTTCAGGATCAGGAATAACAACTTCATTGTTAAAAGGTTTATGATTGTTTGAGTATCAGAAAATACCCTTTTTAAAGCTTCTATAAAAAGTTCCCGAGAAATATCATCAAAGTTTTTTTGTTTTTGAAAAGCGTACGGTTGTAACGTTAAATTCATTACAGAGGTCAAATAATGATGTTAAACAATTTATTAAAGAACTATTGTTTGTGACTAGGTGCAAGCTATCTTTAATAGGTAAGGCAAAAAGATATTTTCTGTTGTTCATTGAAAGTTGCATAGAGCCAACACTTAAATTTTGTAATGCAGGAAGTAAGTCTTGTTGAAGTAGTGCGATAGCACCAGTACAGAGAGGGTCGTTGTTCGCAGTAACAAAATACGCGTGGAGTCACGAGTTTCGACAATATTGCGAAATGGTCTGGGTCGTTTATTAGAACCTACACTTAAATTGTAGTTTGAAATAGACAAATCGGTTTTGTCCATCGGTTCATCATTATCTGGATCATCATTTGTAACAGCTGATTGAGACTTACTTTCATGATTAATCTGAGTATGTTGTGTCTGGTCGGGTCTAGAGTGTAGGGAATGATCGAGGTCCATGAAAACAGGATCTACAGGAGTTGAAGAGGGAAATCGTGATTTTGAGGAAGAGCTAGATTCGTCATAATTTATATTTTGTCGAGTTCGACTAGATACTAAATTTCCTTTTGTGAATTCGAGAGATTCACTAAGAATTCTTTCAATTCTTTCTTTTTCTAAGTTTGATAGAAGAAATTGTTTAGCAGTTAGTTGAGTTAGTATAACGTTTGTCAAAATGGATTCGTATGGTATAAGTAGTAGTCGTAACTGTATGTATTAGAGTCAGTGATCGATTCTGTCAGCCATTGTATACGTACTCGATCGTCTTTTTCGTATACGTCTTGATTTGTTTGACATAAATAGAAGCTGTCGGATTCAATCTAACGGCAAGAAATTCATCTTTATGAAATGAAATGTTGTCCGGTCTACGTCTTTTAGATGTTAAAGAAGAGTGAGATTTATTTAAACCCGTTTCTTCAGGGCGTTTTCGAACGACGAGTACGGTTTCAGGATCAGGATCATTTAATGGTGGATTGCGCGAAAGTGCGTCAGCTACATAATTACCTTTTCCGGGTTTGTATTCAATTGTAAAATCGTAGACCTCCTTCAGCTTAAAATGCCATCTTTTTAAGCGGGAGGTCGAGTCTTTTACACTTTCTAACCAAACAAGCGGTTGATGGTCGGTGACGAATATAAAATGTCGACCGTAAATACAGTACTTAAATTAATCGGTACAGAAGATCATTACCAAGAGCTCTTTCTCTATTGTACTATAGTTGATTTCGGGGGTAGTCAGAAGTCGGCTGGCGAATGAGATGGGCAGATCGGCGCCTGTAAATCGTTGGGAAAGGACTCCACCAAGAGCATATGACGAGGCACAAAGAAGGGTTGTGTGAAATCAAGGTGTTGTAAAATAGGTTCCATAAAAATGATAGATTTAAATTCTTCAAAGGTGGAATTTTGAGAGTTATCCCAGGTAAAGTTAACATTCCTTTTTAGAAGCGTTGGTAAGGGTTTCGATAAGTTTGAAAAATTTGGAATATGGCGTCTATAGTACCCGCAGATACCTAGAAATTCTTTAATCCGCTTAGGAGAGTCTGGTTTTGGGAAGTTAACGATGGTGTGAACTTTAGCAGGGTCGGGTTTGATACCGTCTGGAGCTATTATGTGTCCCAAAAACTTTACTTGCCTTTTATGCAGCTGAGACTTATAAGGGTTAAATCTCATTAGTGCATCCCTCATTCTTTTTGCGAGATCTAGAAATTCGATATCGTGAGCATCGAGATTTTTAGCCGATAAAATGAAGTCATCAAAGAAAGCAAAATTTCCTTTAATTTGCTTAGCTACCTTGTTAATTAATTCCATAAAGGAAGAGGGGGCGTTTCGTAGGCCAAATGTCATACGCTTAAATTGAAAGTGACCAAATGGTGTCGAAAAAGCAGTCTTTGCTCCTTCTTCTTTACGAAAAGGTATGGTATGAAAACCGGAAGACATATCTAAAACCGAGTAAATATTTAGACCACCTAATTGTTCAAGAACATGAATAATATTACGAATCGGATAAATAAATGGTATAGTTTTCGAATTAAGAACTCGAAAATCAAGTACTACACGCCATTGCTTATTACCGAGGAAGTGGTCCTTTTTTGGAACAACCCATATAGGAGAATTGTAAGGACTATCGCTTACTTCAATAATACCTTCGTCTAGCATCTTAAATATTTGTTCCTTAACTACGCTTTGCAATTTTTCCGGAATGGGATATTGTTTGATGTTAAAAGGTACGTTATCTTAAAGTTCGATTTTGTGTTCGACTAAGTTATTGTAAGGTAATGGTTCGTTAGGTAGTAAAAATACGTCAGCAGTTTTATCGAGAATTTTGTTTAGTCTATCAAGTGTATCGGGATCCATATGATCTGTAGCCATAATATCCAAGAGGATATCTTTACGCTGTTGGATCGAGTATGTAAATTTAAAAATTTTTTTGGTTTATATGAAGAGAAATTCGAGAATCTTTGAGATTGTGTATAGATTGTAAGATACCATTGACATATTGGACTCGTGGACCTTGAGGCGTATTACTAATTTGTCCGAGTTCACAAAGTCCGGAATTATTATCCAATGCTAAGCTTCCTTGGATGTGATGAATATAAAGATCCTCGAGACAGCAGTCTTCATAATTGAGAGTAAGGTTCAAAGGCAAGATTAAGTTCGCTACAATGCGATGTGCAAGGGAATAGATCAAGTTTATTCGCGAGAGGTTCAAGAAGGGTATCGAGAGAGAGAGAGCGAAGCTTGATTAGCGACCAAGGGGAGATTAGAAGAGCTAAAGCGAGATTCTGAGATAGATCAATTGCTAACCAAGGTGTCTTCCAATGTAAGAGAGCTTGAACGAGGGCGACGAGGTAAATATGACGAGGGTATGCTAAGAGATATCAGATTTTGCAAGAGATCAGACAGAGTCTGATTTATCGAGATGATTACCAGATTTTGCTTCTTTATTTGGGGTGTCGATATCAAGAGTATCAGCGAGAGATTCCTGCTTTCTCTCATTTTTGGTTGTGATAGAGTGTTTGTTAAAGGGTAGATCAGAATTATTATCACATGAAGATTGATAAGTTGCTAAGAGATCAATTGATGGTACTGCTAACTCTATTTCGTAATTGTTGTGATTATAGAATTTTACGTAAGCATAACCGTTTTCGTTTTCGTATATTCCAGCTTGCAAAATGACGCGATCAACGTCCAAGTCAAAACATTTTAGGTAACCAGATTTTAAGTTTTCCCCTTCATTGATTTTACATTTAATAAGAATTGCAGAGCGTGGAGAAATTTTTTGAAATTTACGGGTATTAAAAGGTAAAGAAAAAATTTCAAATGAGAGTTTATTTACTGAGTAATTAATAACTGCGTTTCGATCATCAAAAAATTGAGATCCAAGAATAGCGGCAGGTTGAATTGGGAACTGGTCATTTACTACTACAAATTCGATAGGTTTTCCGAAAAGATCAACGTAAACGCGTACATAGACGTCATGACTGGATACCCCTCTAAGTATAGGTGCATTTCCTTCATAACACAAAATATCGGGTCGTAGGGCCGAGATTTTTATGACATTAGGCTGCGCGCCTGAGTCTATCATAGCGTCTATAGGTGATTTTTGAAAATCAAAAGAATTTAACATCATGACAAGAATGCGGCTAAAAGTAGATAGCTTTAAATTGTAGACGGGCCTGGCTGAGAATTTTCGATTGTATTCAGCGGACGCGGTTGTACGCTTGACGCGGGGGTGCCCGAAGTCCGCGCAAGCCTCGCCTTTCCCGATTCATTTTGATTCTCAAATTTTCTATCGTTTTGAAAATTAAATTTTTGATCTTTCGGATTTTGGAAGTAACGTGATCGTTTACATTCGCGAATCAAATGGCCTTGTTGTTTACAATAAGCGCAATTACGCGTAGGATCGTAAGAGATGCCATTGTATTCTTGTGGATCGCGTTTACTGTCAACAGTTCTAGAATTTCCGCGATTAGTATTATCCTGTAAGTGTCTGCCGTCTCGGGGTTTTATCGGCTTAAATAGATAAGTCGAAAATCTGGGACAAGGTTTTTCCGTCGGTGTTACTTAGACGAGTACGAAAATATGGTGGAAGACCATCTAAAAACCCTTCAGCTACTTCATTTTCGACTTCCCGGATCTCTTCTTCAGATAGTTCAAGATTGCCGTCGAGTCTTTTCCTATCTAGAATCGCGTCGCAGATGCAAGACTTTTCGGCTATGTAATCCAATATAGGGTCGTTCGGTTTTTTACAAAGCGCGTCAAGTTTACCACGTAATTTATTTAAGGTTTCGGTTGGCGAGAAAACTTGTTTAAGTCGGTTTTTTAACGCTTCTAATGAATTAAATTAAAATTTTCGATTGCTACATAGCTACGTTCTGAAAATTTGTTTCTTATTAGTTTTAAAAAAACATTTTGCAACAGTGGGGGTAAAACACCATGAGCGCGCTTTAATGATCTTATAAATTGTGTTACATTCGATCCGTCAAAATTTGGGATACTATCCAGGGCTTCTTTAACGTAGATATTATTAGGAGTATAATTAACAAAAGCATCGGACCGGAGAGTATGTGGCCCGATGGTGCCGGACGATTGGTTGCACGTCAATTGAAGTTGTTTTAATGTACCCTTGATTTCCTGAATTTGCGCAAACGTGTCGTTATGAAAGGGCACGTTGGGAAAATTCGGCACATTTGGGGTTGATGCAACTGGAGTGCTTCGCGGCGTTTACGCGAGCAGACAGCGCTGAATTTTCGATTTAAAGTCTTTCATAAACTTTTTTATTTTCCTGAATTCTTTCTAGTAAAGCGAGGGATTTTTCTCTTTCCTGTTCGATGGTTTGTTTAGCGTTCGCGACTATTTCTTTTGTTTCTTCTATAATTTCCTGTTCGCGTTCACTTAGTTTTTGTTCAGCTTCAATCACTTTATCTTTTAGCTCTCTAGCGGATAATAAGAGTTTTTTCAACTCTTCGGGGCTAAGATCAGAGTTAGTCTCGTATTCCATAATTTAAATTTGTGAAAGGTTCCTTTTAATGATTAAGATTTGAATTATACAAGTTAATTATATATTATAGTTAGTTTAATTTTTGAGACCGTAAAGCCGATATAAAAATTCTTATCAGTTTATTTATTTATTTAGTTAAAATATTTTGTTTATTTATTTCGCGGGTTGATATTTATTATTTTCTCTTGCCTGATTTTGTACGGTTTATCAGTTTATTGTAGATTTAAACACTTATATACTTCTTTCAATGATCACTTTTGCTGATTTAAATAATATATTTTTTTGCTTTTACCCTTTTTTCTTGAAATGACGACTTATCGGACGGATCCCACCGCTTCTCACCAATTGTTATGTCCAAGATGGGTAGGGTGTTGAAATAAAGATTCTAATTTAAATTGAATATAAATAAGTTTATTCTGTTGTAGATAAAAGTCGCGTGTGAGCGGCAGAGTAGCCGTAGATGGAATGCATGTGCTCTTCTCGGAGTGGAAGTCCTCACATCGAGAGAATTCTTACGCGTCGCTCTTGCAGTCACGTTGATAGTTTGCGAAGGCTAGACGGACGAAAAGATGCAGACCTGCATTTTCGAGAAAGTGTTACTGCGCTATCTCTCGGTTGCCGCGCTTGCGCTGGATGTTCCACGGCGCAAAAATGCAAGCTTTGACAAACAGCTAACCGCAAGAATTCTCTGGATGTGGAATTATATATAATATATTAAGCATGCCGTAGCATGTAAGTCAGTATTTTTGCGTTTTATAATCCTACATTTGTCATGGGCTTAGTCTCCAGATGACTAGGAATCGATTTCAAGGAGGTGTTTGAGGACCGCCGTCTTAAATCCGCGCAAAGATGGAAGGTTGCGCAGATGGTCTGGAAGAGAGTTCCAAAAGCGCGCACACTGTACCTGGAAAGATCGCATACCAGTTTCCGTGCGCACTCTTGGCACCGAGAGTTCTTGTACAACACTCCTGCTAGTGCTCCTGGACTGGTATTTGTGAAAAAATGCCGCTAAATAATACGGTTCATTGAGCCGAAGGATTTTCTACATGAGGATGGCGGCAAAATACGTCCTCCGACAACCAGCCCAGTTGCTTTCTATAGGAGGTGATGTGCTCATCCCTCCTAACACCGTATATGAATCGCACACATGTATTATTAAAAAAAAACTTTAAAAAAAAGTAAAATGCATACAAGTATGCTTATATATAAAATCAATAATAATTAAAGAAACAATATTGTAAAGTTTTTTAATTAAGTTAAGAAAATTACAATAATTTAAAAAAATTTAAGAATACTATTATAATTGATCAATTTAAATATCACATAAGTTATATAACGATATAAATCTAAGTTGCACAATGAAATATTTGTATTTTCACAAACATTAAGAATTGTTAACACCTTTGGTAGCTTTGATAGCTTATCTGACATCGCTATTCTTAACTTTTAGAGGACGGGGATTGGGGGCGCGTTATCAGCCAAAGGAAATGCATGAAAAAGGTATCTTATATCATGGATAGATCGTGGGTAAAGTGTCGATCACGGGTTGCGCCAATATATTGGCTTTCCCGTCCTCTAAAGGTGAATAAGGTACCACACCCAAGTTAAAACTAATTTCATTTTGGTCTTATATTGAGACTGCGGTAGATGTATTTGTCATCCAGCATTGATAAACTTAATGGTAAACAAGGAAGATATTGAGCTTGAAGGATATAGTCCTTAAACTCAGCAGATTAATGCTGATGTAATCGATGAACTCTATAAATTAATATTAACCTTAGAATTTGCATTAATAAAATTATATAATGAACGAAAAATTAAAATTTATATTGTGTTTTTGGGAATTGAAAAATAGAGTTACTTGGCTATTTATCACATGATTTCACAACTTCCTACTGTTTGCATTAGAAATTTGTAAGTTTATCAATACAATAGAATTGTTTGTGAAAATAAAAATATTTCATTGTCACCTTAGATTTATATCGTTATATAGCTTATGTGATATTTAAATTGATCAATTATAATAGTATTAAATTTTTTTAAATTATTGTAATTTTCTTAACTTAATTAAAAAACTTTACAATATTGTTTCTTTAATTATTATTGATTTTATATATAAGCATACTTGTCTGCATTTTACTTTTTTTAAAGTTTTTTTTTTAAGGTGATTTCACAACTTTTTTAAAGACTAACGTTTGATTTTATATATACAGTTTGATTTTATATACAAAAGTATACTTGTCTACATTTTTGTACTTTTGTAAAGGTTTGTTTGTTTTTTTAAGAATTCTCAACTTTTTTAGAGCCTACAGTTTAAGAGCTAACACATAATTTATCAGTGTTGTGCAATATTCTTCTAAGTGTAAATATTTCAGTGTCTATATATATTATACTTATGAAAACTTTGTTTAGCCATTTCATAGACTTTTGTCAAAAATAAAGTTTAAGGACCACAGATACACTTAATTGGTCTAATGCCAATCAAATATTAAATAAAATAATGATTTCACAATTTTCTATTGTTTTCATTAGAATATTTGTAAGTTTATCAGTGCAATAGAATTGTTTGTGAAAATAAAAATATTTCATTGTGCATTCATTATGTGATATTAAAATTGTTCAATTAAAATAGTATTCTTAAATTTTTTTAATTTATAGTAATTTGTTTACCTTAATTAAAAAACTTTAAAGTTTTAAAGTTTTTTATAAATATACATGAATGTGAAACTAATATATACGTATCGTATGCGTATTTCTTACAAAAAACGCATATAGTATACGTATTCTAATTTATCTCTAAATACAAATATACATCTATATATTATATATCTATGTACATACCGTACCTTATACGCGTATCGTATGTGTTCAACTGACAACACGTAATACACTGAGAAAAAAAATTTTCTGATCGAAAATTCAATTTGAATGTTCAAACCATTAAAAAAAAATACATCATTTTTATTTCAAAATAAATTTTACCATTCGAAAGTACAAGTCTTAAGCTACAAAACCCTAAATTTTCAAGTTAGAGAAATAAAGGATTCAAAAGTAATAAGATTAAAAGGATAGCAGCGAGTGGCCGTGCGCGCTCTATACGCACTGCGCTTGCACGCGACATTATATATACAGATATATGTAGAGTTTTTGATGGACGCTCTCTCTCTCACTCTCTCCCTCTCTCTCTCTCTCTCTCATCCAGCACGGCTCGACACATCATACTGAGACTTCTTACACATGGATTGACTTAATATTTGTAGACGATAACGACACGATAATTGACTATGGGAATAGTCTTGCTCCCTTTCGCAGCAGGCACAACATCATCGATGTTAACATTGACATTCATGTTGCATCTCATCCTAAAGAGACCTTCAGCTTTAGAAGCTATAATAAGATAACCCCGGTTGAACGCAATGAGTTCTTGTACCGCTGCGATTGGTCGGCTTTTTCCACAAATACTTTAGAGTCTGACTTTGACATCAATGGGGCGCTTGAATGTCTGAGTGCTAATCTATTGGAAGCTATTAATGAACTTGATCCGTTGAAAATTGTAACTCCTCGTAGAGGGAAAGCTCCATGGATTGGCGCTGAGCTTCAGCTACTCATAGACAAACGCAACGCTACGCATAGACGGTATAAAAGGACCAGGAGTGCCGTGCTCCTGGATGAATTTCTTCTCGGTAATCAACTTTCTGACGCTCTTGATCAAAGGAAAAATATTTGGAGGGAAATGCGTAATCTCGGCCTATTGCCCAAAAGCAAGGAGGAGCTGCATGGTTTCACCCCGGAGGAGCTGAACTCACACTTTGCGGGTGTGTCAGTCGCGCCCAGTGAAAATATAGATAATGCAATGGACATCATACAGTCGGCATCTGATGATGGTTTTTCTTTTCAACCAGTTTCCTTTCCAGATGTAGTTCTCGCCATGTCTCATTTTACATCGCAGGCGAGGGGTGCGGATG
>UELU01101575.1:0-10399 GCA_900490025.1 Megastigmus dorsalis | reverse complement strand
TCTACTACATATTCTCTAATACTAAAGTTAATTTTAATGTGCGCCAAATATGGCTTGTCACTGTACCGTTTTCGTACGTGTTGAATTCAAAACTGTATACAAACTTTTATCGTTGGCTGAAATATATAATTATCACTTAGTCAATTCTCGGAAACATTCTATTTAGCTTCTTATATTGGCGATTTAAAAATTGTGTCTTCTACTCTATTAATAGTATTGTCATCCATGTTTATATACAACATTTCTGACATTAGTCGTTTTTTATAATTAGGTTCTCTACCTAAAATTTTCACATTTTCCCAGTCAAATGCATGTAAACTATTTTGAACAATATGTGATGGAACTGGGAGTGAACTACTCTTACAATTTTTATGTTCATTAATTCTCTCTTTTAATGTTCTTTTTGTTTGACCAATATAATAAGCTGCACAATCTTTGCACTTAAAACTATATACTACATTAGTCTCATCCCACTTTTGTGATTTGTCTTTCCCTAATTTTACTATAGTATTTAATTTTTTGTTTAGCTTTGGAACTATCCGAATATTATATTATATTATATTATATTTATTGAATTTTATACGACATTTTTTGAAAAATTCTTCATTATATGGAAGTGATATTGTACATACAGGTTTTCCTTTACTGGATTTTTCTTTCTGTGTAGAAAATGATATTTTTCTGATTCTATTTTTTATACAATTGTTAATAAACTCAATTGGATACATCAAAATTAACTTTAGTATTAGAGAATATGTAGTAGATAGAAAAAATTATTGTTACTTGGTAAATACTTGCATTTTATAACATATTGTTCATTTTTACAATAGTGTAATGTGTTTCTGTGTTTTAAATAAAATAGCCTGAGGAGGCCGGCATCCATACCGGCGAAACGTTGCAGAGTTTTGTTAAAATTGAAGATAAAAAAACTTTTTTTTTTCTTCGTGATCATTGACCCTTAAGATCGAAACAAATATTAATTAAAAACTTCATAAAGAATATGGAGGGTGATAATACACAATGATAAAATACACCACTTTCGGAAAAGCGGGAAGGGAAAAGCAGCGACTACGAGTTTTCATAGAGAGGAAAGGTGGTAGACTAGACCCAATCAAGCGATACAAGAAGTTGTACGAAGATAGGTATAAATTACTATTATATCCATGGGCACTCAGACTATAAAGGAGAATTTACATTTCTGTCTGGAGGGTTTGGACAGTCTTGCTTTTACGTGGCTAATTGACCATAAAGAAACGAAATCCTCAAGATGCGTAACCACCACGCCAGCAGAGATGAATAGGGAAATCGCCAATCCAATGTTAAAAAGGCGAGCCAACTTCGATCAGGACGCACCTCGCGGCCGAGCCTCCAACCGTACGCACTTTCTGAAATGCCGCGTAGAGGGGGTAATGTGTGTATCGAGGAGAAAATGGGAAACGTGCGTATCGAGGCGCGGAGGGGAGAACGTGCGTTTCGAGGCGCGGAGGGGAACACGGAGAGGAAATAATGTGCGTATGCAAAAGCTCGCCGGCGAAATCTGCATTTATACATTCGCGCAAACTTATAAAGAATGAATACATTTATTTACAATATGTATTGCTCTATATTTGTATTCAAATGTATATAGGTCCGATGTATGATGAGTAACATATATATATTTAGTTTCTTTTGACAGGTATATATAGGGTGTTAACGAACAGATTATCACTTTTGACGGAATCGGATAGCGCGAATAATTCTAATAAAAAAATCATTAAGAAACTCTTCGATCCGATCAGTAATTACTGCGTAATAATCGATTGAAAATCAGTCGATCGCGCCAATCAGCGTAGAGCTATAGCCGCAAGTGGAGGATGAGGAGAACAGAGTGGCGATTTCGATAATATTAAAACTGTTTCAACTTTACCAATGTTTGAGATATCGAGATTTGACCTTTGACCCAAGCGGCGCGCTTTTTGAGTCAGCGGCCGCGACATACCGCCCGCCTCGTTGTCCAGTAGCAACGAAATTGAAGAAAAAAAAATGAAAAATAAAGATCTGAAAACAGAAGAGTAAGTTAGTTAAGTAGGGTGTAGATAAGAACAGACGAGAAGAATAAATAGATAAAGTAGATAGGGAACAATAATTAAATGTCTTGATGATTTGGAGGATCCTCTAAGATGTCGTCATCACTGTATAGTGCATCGGTGCCATGAAAACCGCCCGCCGTGAGCAAAGCGGGGGACGTGCCTGATGGGGTGCCAGATGGCATAGCTGCTTTCACATCCGAAGGAGGCTCTGAATCCACCGGTAGGCGAATGACCTTGGCCAATGGTCGCTGCAGGGTGGACGGTGCGGTGCGTAGTGTGAGGACACGATTGAGTCCGTCAGCGCCTGGGTGGAGCTGAGCAACGCGTGCTAAAGGCCACTTTGTAGGTGACAGCAGCTCGTCCGTAATGAGGATTAGGTCGCCCTTGTGGACAGTAGCGGTTGGCTTTAGCCACTTCTGGCGCTGCTGAAGAAGGCGCAGAACTTCTGCTTGCCACCGCTTCCAAAAGTGGTTCTGCATAATGGTCGTCCACCTGTAGCGAGGTACACCTGAAACAGATAGAAGATCGTCGAGAGGCTCTGGAGGAGCTGTCAAGGCTGTCCCCACTAGAAAGTGCCCTGGTGTAAGGGCTGCGAGGTCTTCCGGGTCGTTGTTAAGCGGCGCAAGTGGCCTCGAGTTGAGGCAGGCCTCTATCTGCGACGTCAGCGTTGTGAACTCCTCGTACGTGAGCTTGGCCTCGCCCAGTACTCTGCGAAGGTGGTGCGTAAACGCCTTTACTCCGGCCTCCCAGAGACCACCAAAGTGAGGCGCGCGTGGGGGAATGAAGCTCCAAGTCACTCGGTCCTTGGCGACGGCGTCGGCGATCTCTCGGCTGAATTGCGAGGTGGCGATGAACAGGCGTTGCAGCTCAGCACTGGCTCCTTGGAATCTCTTGAAGGCAGCCAGGAAGGTTTGCGACGAGTAGTCTGACACTACCTCAATGTGCATGGGTCGAGTTACCATGCACACAAAAATGGCCACGTAGCCTTTGTGGGCCTTTTGGCCACGTCCTTTTGAGGTGCGCATCAGGAAAGGGCCGGCGTAGTCGAGTCCAGTTGTGGTGAAGGGTCGAGCTGGAGTCACTCTGACTGCTGGCAGTGGAGCCATTTGTTGCCCTTGAAGTTGGCCTCGAAAACGTGTGAACTTGACGCACTGACGTATCACCTTCCTGATCTGATTGCGAGAGCGGACCAGCCAGTAGCTGCGCAGCAGGTGGCTGGTTACAAGCTGCGGTCCGCCGTGTAGTGTGCGCAAGTGAGCGTCCTGTATGAGAAGCTCGGCTGCGCGACTGTTGCTGGGCACAATGAGTGGGTGCTTTTCTGCCTCTGAAAGCAAGGTATGCTGGAGTCGTCCTCCTACACGAATCAATCCGTTCTCGTCGAGATACGGCAGGAGTCGACGCAGTGGGCTAGCTCGAGAAAGCAGATGTTCCGCCGTGTAGACGAGCGATATCGCTCACGTAGAATTCATTCTGCACGGCAAAAATCAAGGCTCGTTCGGCGCGCAGGAGCTCGTCTGCGATTAGAGGACTGGATTGGTCGAGATCTTCTGGCTGCTGACGTCTAGGCGACCACCTGAGGGCGTAAGCAATGGCTCTTGTTGCAGTAGAGAGTCGCGAAATGCGTTTCAGCCAGGGTTCCAAAGTTTGCTCCGCTGCTCGGTCGAGAGAAGTGGCAAACACGGCGCAGCTTCTGCGCTCATCTATTACAGTAGTAGGTGGAGGCTGGGGAGTGATCCACTGTTCCCAATGCGAGGTGAGCCAAGCAGGTCCTTCCCACCACAGACGCTGTGCAGCAAATTTGAAGGGCATAACACCACGAGAGGCGAGATCAGCTAGGTTCTCGTTGGTCTTGACATAGCTCCAGGAGGCCCCAGGTAGCAACATGAACGCCTGCTGGTGGTGATTGAAGAGCTGCGAGGATTTTACTCATGAGGCGAGCAAGGAGCAGCGCACCGCAGAGCTCCAGACGTGGAATGCTGAGTGTCTTGATCGGTGCCACTTTAGTCTTGGCCATCAGTACCTTGGAGCTGTATCCGTCTTGTTCCGTACGTGCAACCAAGCGTACGGCAGCATATGCATAGTTTGATGCATCAGCGAATCCGTGAAGGTAATATCTTGAGCTTCCTTGTGTGCACATACAGCATGGAATAAAGAGCGTCTCAAAAGTTGGTAGCTGATCTCGAAGAGTACTCCAGTAGGCGAAAATCTGCTTTGGGACTGGCTGATTCCAGTCAGTGCCAGCGATCCGAAGCTGCTGAATCAGGATCTTCCCGATTATGACCACAGGTGCCAGCCACCCAAGCGGATCATAGAGGCGAGCGATTTCGGAGAGCATCATTCTCTTCGTTACCGAGGTGGCGTTAGGGCATAGAGTGACTCGATAGCAGAAGAAATCGGCAGGCGGATTCCACTGCAGTCCCAGTGTGGCCACGATGTCCTCCACATTAAGATTTCGTCGTTCGTTGGTGGAATGATGTAGATCTTGAAGCAAGCCAGGGTGATTCGCCGACAATTTATCCAAGTCCATGCCTGCTGTCTTGAGAAGATTTATAACTTGGTCTCGTGAGTAAAGAGCATCCTCGAGAGTATCAGCCCCGGCCAGTATGTCATCCACATAGATGTGAGATCTGAGAATCTCAGCTGCTACTGGGAAGGCGGCTTGCTCATCCTGAGCGAGTTGCAGCATGGCTCGATTCGCCTGAAAGGGCGCACAGGCTGTGCCATGGACGACCGTACACATACGGTAAGTTTGTAGAGCCTTCTGCGGAGAGTCTCGCCAAACTATCCTGAGCCAATCCCTGTCTCGTTCGTCCACGAGAAATTGCCTGAACATCTTGATAATGTCGGCGGTAAACACTACAGGGAAAAGGCGCCAGCGTGTGAGGACGTCTATGATGTCGGCTTGGAGCTTTTGACCGATATATAGAGAAACTCCGTTTTTGCTGGACTATGAAGCGTTGAAGACCACTCGAATTTTGCCAGATCCGTCTGACTTGAAGACAGCATGGTGAGGCAAGTAATAAGAGGCTGGAGGTGGAGTCTGGCAGGCTGACACAGATTCCATGTGGCGAAGATCCTTTATCTCCTCGATGAAGTTTACATAGGCCTTCTTCAATTCAGGCTTGGCCTCCATGCGTCTTTGCACTTGAAGAAATCGTGCCTGTGCTGCACTTAACGAGTTTCCAAGTACAGGATGAGTGATGAATGGCAGCCGTAGAATCAATCTCCCTGTAGAATCTCTGCGATGAGTTTTGCAAAAGTGCTCCTCGCAGTCCAGCTCCTCTGTTGATAGAAGTGACCTTGGATTGATCTCCTCGATCTCCCAAAACTTGCGAATAAGCTCATTCGTAGTTGAAGTGGTGATGCGGAAGCTGCGAAGAGTCTGAGCAGCACTGCTGGGAGCATGGATGGTAGCTGGTCCGGTCAAGATCCATCCTAGAACCGTCTCTTGGGCAATTGGCTGGTCGATGGCTCCTTTTCGCACAGCTTGAAGTAGGATTGCAGAATATACATCAGCTCCCAGGATGCAGTCAATACTCGATGGCTCACAGTAGACTGGATCTGCTAGATCCAGGCCCTGTAGATGTGTCCAGCTTCCCTCTCTGCATCTCTCCCTTGGCAGGATTGAAGTCAGGTTGCCCAGGATTAGTGCTGAAAAACTCAGGTTGAAATCAGCTTGTTGTTTCGATCTAAGAATCACCTCAGTCGAGTAATTTGAGGTTATGTTAGATGATCCCCCCACTCCACAGATGGAAATTGAAGACTTCCTCTGATTTAGAGAGAGAGCTTGTGCCACTTTAACTGTGAGGAACGATCCCTCGGAGGCAGGATCGATGAAAACCCTCACACTGATGGAGGTCCCCTCGAAGGACTCCAATCCGACCCAAGCAGTCGCCAACAAGGTAACGTGCCCTTGCTTAGGCCTTGAGAGATGAGTTAGATCGCTTACCTGAGTCGTATGGGCAGATACCTTCGAGGTAGGAGTACTAGAGGAGGCTGGAGAGTCCTTCAGCACTGTAGCAGCTGAAGATTGGGGCATGTGCATCTGCGTATGACGCCTTTCTTGGCAACCTGGAGTCGAGCAATACCCTTTGGACCCACACTGAGCAACTTGATATTTCGCACTGAGGCAGTTGTAGCACAGCCTGGCTCCTTGTACGTGTTCTCGCCTTTTGCTCGCATCGAGAGGCAGGAAAGATGGACAATAACCGATGAAGTGGCTGCCTCGACCCATGGTGCATCCACCTCGTGCCTGGTTGCCCCTTGAAGGTGTAGACTCCGCTGAAGAAGAGCTGTGGAATGCAGAAAGTGACTTGTTAGGCTTAATAACATTTTTGTTATGCTGAAGCTTTGGCTGAGAAGGTTGTGGTTTGGAGGCTTCGAGAGAGCAAGCTCGATTTTCCAAGAAATCAGACATCTACTGGTAGGTAGGGACGCCAACAGTTCCCTCGAGAGACTTCTCCCAGTCTTCCCTGGTAGAAGGGTCCAGACGGGAGAATAGTATCTTTACAAACCGGTCGCCCCACTGCTCCGCTAGTCTGCCGATGAATCTGAGGGCTCGAATTCCCTCTTCCACCTCATCTAGAAGGCGGGTGATCTCGTTGGCAGATTTCTGAGATGCTGGAGGGAGGCTTAGCATCCTGGACATCCTAGCAGACTGCCTCACTCGACTGTTGTCGTAGCGCTTGATCAAGCTGTCCCATGCTACTTCAAAATTCGCAGTGGTAACCTCTAGATTGGCCAATCGTTTGGCTGCTGGACCGTCTAAGCAGGAGAGCAGGTATTGAAGTTTGAGCACTGGCGATATGAAGGCCACATCCTTTATCATGGAGCAGAAGCGCTCCTTAAAGGTGTCCCACTCGATCTGGTTTCCACTGAAGTGAGGAAGTGTCAGCTTGGGGAGCCGTGCCAATGCTGAAGAGCCAACATCTGAGGGTCTGGATTCAGCTACTGGCGGTATAGCAGGTGGAAGAGCCAAAGTAGCCAGCCGTCGTTCCAGCTCAGCTTTGGAAATCACGTAGGCTTCTTCGTACCCACTGAAAAGGTCAGCAGTGAAGTACGGAGTGTGCTTCAGCTCATCTTCATTGGGGTCCAGGTCCGAATTTCGATTGACGACCTTCCCCCAGTAGGATTCTAGCAGCGTGAACCTCTGTCATAGCACCTCCCAAGTCTGTCGATCAGCTGCAGTCTTGTCCGTGTTCCTTAAGAAGTTTACTATGAGCTGGCCCTCCGACAGCTGCTTCAGCAACCGCTTGTCCGTCATCCTAGGTGAATGAGCAAAGCAAAAGCAAGGTCCAAGCAGCTAATAGCTAACCTCTGACAGCGAGGTTTTGTTGTGTAGCAACAAAAGAGTAGTCTAATGCTAAACTAATAAGCGATTCTAACTACTGAAAGCTATTAATGTTTCTAAAGCAAAGAGAAACTACTGAACTTGTGCTCTGGTAGGAGAGCAGTTATCTATAACCTCTAGTAGCGAGGTTGTGTCGTACAGCAGCAGAAAAGGCACTCAAAAAAAGGAAATATTAAAACTACTAAGCTAGTGAGAGCTAAAAGTAGTTTACAATACTTAGATTGAGTCTTGACACAGTGTGTAGTCTTAATCTGGAAGGCAGCTTGCGTTGTAGTCCATGCAGCGTGGTTGAAAAGTGAGTTTAGGATGGCAGCCTCGTGGACGGCGTATTGCGCAGCAAGGAGTCAAGCGAAAGCAGCTAGTAGGCTGTTCATACTTAGCTTGAAGACCTCGGCACTGACCTGTGAAGAAGCCACACCACAAGGATACGCGTGCACACACTTGCGAGCGCTCGACGCGCCGTTTCACCTCAGCGATAGCGCCTCTTGCGGTGCTCAGCGAACTTGAGATCGACTTCGGAGGTAAGGCAGCGAGCGCGCATCGGTAAGGCAGCGCTGCTTGCATGCCACGTGCTCGCAGCCACGACCTTCACCTTTGCCTTGAAGAAAGGCTATGGAATTTTCCTCCTGTGTGATACTTGAGCGTATCACGGGGAAAATCACTTCACCCATTGCACTCCACACCCGGAATGTCACTTTCTTTCGAGGTACCGAGTGTCCTTCGAATGACGAGTCGGATTCGGATTGCACTGCACTTTTTCACCTTTTAAGAGTTTAAAAACTCACCTTTCTCGCGCACAAATCCGGCTCGAAGGACCAAATGTTGCATGCGTTGCCCTTACCTGCTCTGTGTAGACGAGCGAAGGAAACTCCAGGGAAATCGTGTCCGCAGTTCCGTGTAGAGGAACACAAAATGCCGCGTGCGCGAGGATTGGGTGTGTTTGGGGGTTAAAATAAACTTTGCTCGGCATATAAATTTAAGTGAATTTATTGCAGTAGCAATTAAGATTAAAATTACATTTAACTTGGGTGATTATTAGTAGAAAAAGATAGATAAACCGCATGGCGACGAAGTAGAGCGGCGACGCGGTAGAGTGGCAAGCGTAGTCTCGCGTAGATGCTCCGTTCAGGGCCGCGGCTAGAGCGGAAGAGAGCGAGCCTCGGGCGTGCAGCTCATTTGAAAAATAGAGGGGTTCATTCGGCGATTCCTATGAGAAAAAATCATGAAAAAAAAATGTCTTCGATTTTTCGTATTTTTTTTTGTTTAAAAGCGGCAATATTTTTTTTTTAGTGGAAAAATCGCAATTTTAACCCCAGATTCTGAAAGAGCACACTGCAAAGTACGGGAGACCATATTTTTCATTTGAAAATTCTCGTTTTTTAATGATGAGAATTTGCCTTAAACATGATGAAAAAAAATACGATTCTCGGTCGTTAATGGGTTAAGGAGGATCCCATTTTGGCATTCTCCGGTTCTCCGCTTCTCCGGTCTCCGGATCACCGATTAAGATGTACCTAATTTTTTACTAATACAAACTACATAAGAATAACAATAAAAAATTAGTGCTTTCATTTTTTATTATTTCATTGATTATTATGGTTACCCTTTTTTATGGCATTTTCATTTTTTATGGTGTTTTCATTTTTTATAGTATTATTGTTTTATTTGTGTTTTCATTTTCTATGGTGGTCCCACTTTTTATGGTGTTTTCGAATTTTTTATGTTTTCGTTTTTTATGGTATTTTTATTGTTCATGGTGTTTTGTTTTTTTATGGTGTTTTCATTTTTTAAGGTGTTTTCGCATTATATGGTTTTTTCATTTTTTATGGTGTTTTTATTTTTTATGGTGTTTTTATTTTTTATGGTGTTTTCGTTTCTTATAGTGTTTTCATTTTTCATGGTGTTTTCATTTTTTATGGTGTTGCCATTTTTTATGGTGTTGTCATTTTTTATGGTGTTTTCATTTTTTTGGTGTTTTCGTTTTTTATGGTGTTTTCATTGTTTCTGTTGTCATAATTTTTATTGTGTTTTCATTGTTTATGTTTTCTTTATTTTTTATAGTGTTTTCATTTTTATGGTGTTTTCATTTTTTATGGTGTTTTCATGGTTTAAAGACCTGTATTTTATTTTTCTCTATATGAAGCGTTTCGTCCCAGAACCGTTATTTCGACTCTTCAGTAAGACTTTTACAAATTAGATTTAATATTTTATTATTGTTTTCAGCGCATGCTTTAAAATGCTGCTGCCGTTTCGTAATTTTCTTTTGGTTTTCGGCGCATGCTTTAACATGTTGCTGCCGTTTCGTAATTTGTTTTTGGTTTTTGGCGCATGCTTTAACATGCTGTTACCTTTTCGTAATTTTTTTTTTGGTTTTCGGCGCAGGTTTTTATTTAAATGCTACTGCCGTTCTATAATATTTTATTATTAGTAGTAGGGGTACATAATATCTAGACACCATCTGGGATCCTTATCTCTGTCTGGGGTACATAAAATCCGGAAAAGTGGAGGGGGAAGGCGAGAGGCCCTGGCAAGCGGCGCGGAGGGGGGAGCTGTACGGACGGGTTCCGCGGATGGGTGACACATGGGGAGTCGAGGGCGGGTGGCGCGTGGGCAGTCGCGCTCGCGGGTGGGTGGCGCGTGGGGTGTGGCGCTCGCGGATTTTTTACAAATGTAAATAATATTAATAATAATAATAATAATAATAATATTGTTAATAATAATAATTTGTAAATTAAAGTGTAACGATATGAGCGTTAAATATTGAATTTTTGAAATAAAAAGGTTAGAGTAAATATTTAAACATTATTTATAACTATTAAGCGAGCATGCGTAAAGTGTCTAGAAATAAGTACAAGTAAATTTCACTTTTGGTATTTTTATTTTTCCACGCAAAGAATACAACGACGTATACAAAAGTTTTACAAATATTGAAATATATATATAAAAGTTGTACATTTTGCATACAGCATTTTTTAGGCTT
>UELU01101556.1:18143-29646 GCA_900490025.1 Megastigmus dorsalis | reverse complement strand
CCCCCAGGATCTCCTTTTGGCAGCTCATGAGTCGCACCGCACGGCAAACACGGCGGTCCGCCATTAGTTTAGGAGCGCCATTCTCTCTTTTATTCTTTCCAGAATCAAATCCTCATGCGCTTTGGGAGAAGCCCGTTTATAGGGCCCCCTCAATTATCCATCAAACATGCTCTCCGCCCAGGCAATACCCTTTTTACGGGGCATTACCCGAAGATTTTGCTCCGCGTGTGATCTCGCCCCGTAGAGAACTCCCGTTTATAGGGGTCTCATGGTATACGTGCCTTCCTTCGTCTCTATATGACCGGTTAAGATCCGTTTATAGAATCTACGGCTCCGACTATGGTTGCCATGCAGCGTACGTACTCAGTTGCCCTTTCTGCTTCTGCAGCCCATCTCCGCTCCGTGTAATTTTACAGGTACTCACGTATTTGTGCAACATTTATTAAACTCGCATACATGCCACACACGGATTCGTAGAAGTGCAACTCCCGTAAGCCCATCACCCGGCTAGCAGTGAAGCCAGTTTTCGGTAAGGTGCGGACAATAGATGGGATCTATGCAATAATACCGTGAATAACAGTCATAGCGATGAATAAAATATATAGTATTGACCCAATGCCATTAAAATATGTGGGTTTATCGCGTCCAAGGGGGTTTCTCCAGCTCCCTTGTGTTAAAATAGGAAGCGCAGGTAAGAAAAAAAAAACAATAAAATTCATTAAGATAAAGCAAAAAGAAAAATGCCTTCAAAGGACTTTTTTCGCGGTCGAAAAGCGACAAGTTTTTAAGTGCGAAGCGCGAGAAATCGAAGGAACGCGCACGTTCCCTCTCGCCGGAAATTACCGACAAGAGGGAGGAAACACACTCAGAGGAATACATATATTACGAACACACAAATGAAAACACAGATGAACATACACGATTTTTAAACAAGTACGACGAGAAAACGAGAGCAGCGATTTGGGAGGGTATTTATAATTACAATAAGTTCCGCCGCGACCATTCAGAGGAAGACATATATGAATCGATAGAAAAAGGAAGAAGTGCACATAGAATATCGCGCCGCGGAGAAGAAGTGCAAAACAACAACGAAAAAAATAGGAGAGCAGCGGAGCTCAATCGGGCTTCGAGAACGGCGGCGCTTATGCAAGGTGCGCAGGAGAAAATAACCGCAAGAACAACCAGGGAAACAAGCGGCGACTTGGAAAGAGAGCCAGCATCGAATACAGAGAGGTTTCTGCTAGAAAGCAACGCAGAAACCACGCACTTTGCGACGAGCGCCCCTCATCTACCGCAACCCGGCAAGCCTCGGTGCTTTCGCGCAGAGGGGTACAGGCGAGTACCCCTTCTCCCGAGAAAGCTGCGCACGCAGCTCACACCGCCGAACGCTCTCGCCGCCGCCGCCGCCGCTTTCGCGGCTATAAAAGGCGACTCACGCGGTTGGAGAGGAGAGTCAGTTCGATGCTCCGACTCAGACGACTTCTCTCTATCCTGGTGCTCCAGGTAGCGAGTGGCCTCCTGACCGGGGCTCCGGATTGGGTTGGGTTGTCCCCGCTGTAGACACGGTGCTGCGTGCTACAACGCAACCAGTCCTCGTGGCTTGACTATCGGCGCCCCGGTGACAAGTCTCCAGGGCGTCCCCCGTCCCCCACCGCGACGCGTCTGCGCCACCGCGACACCGCCGTCCGGCAGTGGCTAACGAACACCTGGTGCCCCAGGATTCTCTAGCTTCGCCATCCTACGCCCCTCCACAACGGCGCTCCGTTGCGGAAGGACAAGGCCGACCCCGAACACACACCTACCCAATCCGCGTTCCGTGTCGTCTAGTCACACCATCTAACGGTGCCCCGTTGATCACGTGACTCAGCGGCCACTGCCTCGTTTACTGTCGGCGCTCCGTCGTAAACAAGACAGTCGTTTAGCTTCACCGTAGTTTATTAATCTTATTGATCCGTTAGACATATTGGGTAGACTTAAATGTAACCACGTACATACACACACACTCACACACCGAAACTAGATATATATCCGTAACTGTATTTCAGTAGAGCGCTCTTGTTTGTTTCAGGTCACGAACCGCATCGGAGCCGATCCTTAGCTCCGCTATTTTTTTCTGTACATTTAATTATAAGGCCCATTAACAAATTTATTTATTAAACCAACGCATGCGTTCGCCCTGACTCATTCACCCAGATCCACGAACCCTGTTTCCTTGTTCCTATCTCAGACCACGGAAAATCCCTCGGTTACATGGCGCCCGAACAGTTTCTCGAAAGCTTTCTGGAATAGAATTACGGCTATACATTCCGATACACCGACCGAAGTTAGGTACACTTGTTAATCAAAGTACAGCGTGTACAACACACAAAATTTTTTAGCATTTGTTCCGACCGCGAATTTTGTAATACAGGAAGATGGCCGCAGTTTCTTGGATTTACATCCTGAAGAAGAACGAGTTAATCGAAGAATTAGCATACTACGAATTGGATACCAGCGGTACTTTAGATATGCTCCGCCAACGCATGAGCAATTACATGAAAGAAAACGCGTCAGAGTTCGCCAAGGAGAAAAAACCGTCAGATCCAACAAACGTCGTCGAAACTCAAGTTCCAGGCAGGGATACCACGCTAGAGTCAACATCCATGACAGAAAGCAGTCATAACAACGAACATGTAGAACGCGTAATTATGGTCGAAAATGACACACCGGCGCACATCAGAACCCTCGAAACAATGCGCAAATGGGGATGTCACTTCGAAGGCAGTAACATATATACTTTCCTCGAACGCGTAGACGAGCTACAAACTGCTCACCGGCTAACAGATAAACTAACCTAACCTGGAGATCCGTACAAGACAGCCTACGCGCTTATTTTCTGTCCCCTGGAGAATTACGACACCTGGATCGTCAGATCAACGACCGCCGGCAAGGGGCAAAAGAATCTATTCGCGCTTTCACCCTCGCCGTTTCCACACTGATGAGACGTAGAGGAGATACAGCTTAGAACAACAACTCGATACCCTGTATTATCAAATGAAAGCAGAATATCGTCTGCATATACGACGAAACGAAGTAACATGCGTAAATGACGTTATACAGCTGGCGGAAGAGCTAGAGGAAACAATGCGACAGATAAGCAAGGACACCCGAGAGTTTAAACCAACCACGAGAAATATGACGATGACCGTATCCAAGACATACAACCGCAGGGAATGCTGCTGGCGCTGTAAGCAACGAGGCCACGACCGGACAAACTGCAATAATACCCCTATCAAATTCTGTTCTTGGTGCGGTAAAGATAACGTGCTATCACGTGATTGTACTTGCCCGAGGTCGGAAAACTCAAACGGGGCCGGAAGACCATTCGACCGGCCCAAGAAGAACATAGATACTATGTCCAAACGAGAATAGGCAACCGTGAGTACCTTGCGCTAGTAGACACCGGCTCAGTTAATTCATTCATCAATGGCCAAGTATATCAGCACTGTACATCATCTGACTGGACACGAGTAAAAAAACAATGGCAAGCCGGAATGGCTGACGGTACAGAAACCACCCTGACAGGCACAGTAACCGGAAAGACCGTCATATTAAACCGAGAGCTCGAACACACGTTCTTCATAATGGAAACCCTAGGATGCGAAGTACTCCTAGGCATGGATATATTACGGCAACTAGACATCAAAGTCACCCTGAACGGCCAAGAATTAATATCGAGCGTCAACAAATCGCCAAGCATATGCACGGTCAACAGTCTCCAGAGCATCACAGACCTAACACCAAAGAATATGAACCGCTTAAACACCCTGCTTGACAACGAGAAGGAATTATTTGCCAAAGTCAGAGGCACAACGCCCTTTATAACGCACAAGATAAGCCTAAAGAAAGAAACACCGATAAAACAACGCCACAGGCCATGCAACCCGGCGAAACAGGACATAATGAGCATGGAATTGGACAAGATGCTGAAAGAGGGAGTAGTTTGCCCGTCAAAGAGCCCGTGGAGCTCTCCAGTTGTAATAGCCCGTAAGAAAGACGGAAAGCCTCGATTTTGCATACACTTCAGAAAGGTAAACGATGTCTCCAAGAAAGACGCCTACCCGATACCCCAGATCAATGCAACGCTAAACAAGCTTCGCGGGGCAAAATTTATATCAACTATCGACCTAAAAAACGGCTACTGGCAAGTTCCGCTTGAAAAAGAAAGCCGTAAGATCACTGCATTCACAGTGTCCGGAAGATGTCTCTACGAATTCACGGTTATGCCTTTCGGCTTACACGCAGCGCCATCTACGTTCCAGCGTCTTTTAGATCAAGTGATCACTCCCGAGATGGCACCACACGCGTTAGCATATCTGGACGATATAGTAATAATAACGGAAACTTTCGACGAACACTTGGCACTCTTGGAAAAGGTCCTACTCAGGTTAAGAAAAGCTAACCTTATCCCAAACTGGAACAAATGCCAGTTCGCACGACACAGCCTCAAATATCTCGGCCACGTCGTCGATAAAAAAGGACTACGCACTGACCCCGACCGAATAAATGCCATCAAGAATTTAGAAGCGCCAACTACCGTCAAACAACTGCGACGCTTCTTGGGGCTAACTTCATGGTACCGCCGTTTTATAAAAGAATTCACAAAACTGTTAATGACAGTGGCATCGAACACTGCCGCACACCACCATATGCACCTCAGTGCAATTCGGTCGAAAGAACCGACCGGGTCGTCAAGACAATGATAAAACAGTTTATTAAGGACACCCAGAAAACTTGGGACAGTCAGCTCGCCGAATTTGCTTTCGCATACAACACCGCGCCCAGCGACTCCACAGGGTTCTCACCTGCCTACCTTAACCACGGCAGAGAACTAACCCCACCAGGCACCCTGAGCCAGAAGGTGGGTGGCCCAACGTCACCAGGAACGGACGGCCGAAGGAAACGAATACAAGAGGCAATCGAACTCGTTCGAACAATTATCGCGCGCAGTTTCGATAAGCAACGGCATCATTCTAACCTGCGCCGCCGAAAATGGGAGCCCGCCATAGGCGATCTCGTACTAAAGAGTCTGCACACACTATCAGACAAGGCCAAAAATTACAGCGCTGGTCTAGAAAAGAAAGCAGACGGTCCTTTCAGAATACACAAGAAAATATCGCCAGTTACTTATGACCTAATAGATACTGCTGGAAAAATAAGCCAGCATGTACACATAAAGGACATAAAGGCAAACAAACAAACCCAAATAAACAATATCGAGAATTAGCTCAGTCGAGAAAATTCATAGAACGAACAGAAAGCCACGGAGAAAGCCACGGAAATATTCAGTACACCGCGAAATGTTGTTTGAGGAGGTTATGCGCGAGACAAAGGAGGCGGTTAGCGGGCTCGGGAAAGCGATGGCCGCCGAAGGCTGGGAGCTAATTGGACTCAGCAATATAGCCCCGGACCGACCACCAGCGAGCTCCACTACGAGCCAACACCTATCGAGTTCCTGGCCGCTCAAGACTCTCTACCGACACCAAACGCTTCACCAACAGCATCCGTTCCACCGCCAACAACCGCTTCACCACCAACCGCCACACCGCCGACGCCAGCCGCGCCGCTCTTGCCCGACAGCCCGGACGTAGAGCCCAACATGAAGGCGCCATCACCACCACCAGCTAACGTGACAGGGGAGCCGGCCTCCAACACTCGCCGTATGCACCGGCGAACACGGATCCACGCACCTTCTGCGAAGGCTCCTACGGCGCAGCTCTCAAGTAAACCCGCCCGCACCAGACCGATCGTGCCGAGGATCGCGATCAAACGCAAGACCGGCGGTATAAAGGTAAAAAAATTAGAGATCCTCGACACGCCGGAATGGAATGAACGGATACAGGCTCTGCGGCGAAACCTGGCAAAGCGGACGGAGAATGCGGCAAACAAGTTGGCGCCACAGGTCTGCCGGATAGGGCCAATTATAAAGACCACGGGAAACCCGCGGCCTCTACACTGGCGGACAGGCAACGCCGCCAAACAAACCACCGGCACACCAGCGACCAGCAGCCAACCACCAGCAGTAACAACAACAGCAGCCAAGGTATCCTCCACCACCGTCGACCCCACAGCTGACGCCAAGCGACCACCAGCAGGCACACCGCGACCGACCATCACCGTCGCGCTCCCGGAGGTCCTAACCGTGGACATCCCCGTCGGGATGTTAAGGTACCGCACCCGCCGGGGCGACACGAAATGGGAGGTCAAACTAAATGCGGATAGCACCGTACGAAAGATCCGCAGCTACTCCGTAAGTCCGCTTACATTTTATATACACCGCCCTCCTTCGAAGTTCGCAACCACGGGCGACTTCGATCGAGTTTCAGATACCGTTACCCGAATACCCGTACCGTCACCGACCGTTAGAGTGAGCCTCCGTGGCCCACTCTCCGAAAGAAGGCGGGGATGCGACGAGCGCCCCACATCTACCGCAACCCGGCAAGGTTCGGTGCTTTCGCGCAGAGGGATACAGGCGAGTACCCCCTCTCCCGAGAAAGCTGCGCATGCAGGTCACACCACCAAACGCTCTCGCCGCCGCCGCCGCCGCTTTCGCGGCTATAAAAGGCGACTCACGCGGTTGGAGAGGAGAGTCAGTCCGATGCTCCGACTCAGACGACTTCTCTCTATCCTGGTGCTCCAGGTAGCGAGTGGCTTCCTGACCGGGGCTCCGGATTGGGTTGTCCCCGCTGTAGACTCGGTGCTCCGTGCTACAACACAACCAGTCCTCGTGGCTTGACTATCGGCGCCCCGGTGTCAAGTCTCCAGGGCTTCCCCCGTCCCCCACCGCGATGCGTCTGCGCCACCGCGACACCGCCATCCGGCAGTGGCTAACGAATACCTGGTGTCCCAGGATTCTCTAGCTTCGCCATCCTACGCCCCTCCACAACGGCGCTCCGTTGCGGAAGGACAAGGCCGACCCCGAACACACACCTACCCAATCCGCGTTCCGTGTCGTCTAGTCACACCATCTAACGGTGCCCCGTTGATCACGTGACTCAGCGGCCACTGCCTCGTTTACTGTCGGCGCTCCGTCGTAAACAAGACAGTCGTTTAGCTTCACCGTAGTTTATTAATCTTGTTGATCCGTTAGACATATTGGGTAGACTTAAATGTAACCCCGAACATACACACACACTCACACACCGAAACTAGATATATATCCGTAACTGTATTTCAGTAGAGCGCTCTTGTTTGTTTCAGGTCACGAACCGCATCGGAGCCGATCCTTAGCTCCGCTATTTTTTTCTGTACATTTAATTATAAGGCCCATTAAAAAATTTATTTATTAAACCAACACATGCGTTCGCCCTGACTCATTCACCCAGATCCACGAACCCTGTTTCCTTGTTCCTATCACAGACCACGGAAAATCCCTCGGTCACAACTTCGACATGAATATGCCGGTGAATAAGAGAAGCGCTACGGAAATTGAAAACAGGCACTCGACTAATGTGCCAAATAACACGCCTTTCTTGGACCTGCTACTGCAAGCGCAAGCCCTACGATTTACGCTGACACCGAACGCGCAAGTCCCAGACCAGAGGCTACAACAAACAGAGCAAGCATATTTCGGCTCCACGCCTGCGTCGGCACCTCCGCTATGCACAGAGCCGCACAGCCGGAGGCAACCTGATGCGCAGGTTGCCTGGCCGCAAGAACAGGCAACAGGAACACCAGCACCGGCGGCGTTACAGCAATTCTCTTATACGGCACCACAGCCGCAAGTGAACCAACAAGTTCACTATCAGGTGAGCCCGGTTGCACTTTACCAGGCAATAAATCATATCCCGGAGATCGATGGAACTCCAGACAAGTTCACGCTGTTCAGCGCAGTCGTACGAGACACACTTGAAACGTTTGGCCCGGCAAACGAAAAGCGCATCATCTATGCGCTTGGAAATAAATTAAAGGGGCGCGCGGCCGTCGGCTACACAGCGTGGCTGGCGCAATATACATCAGTAGAGAGACTACTAAGCGATCTCTCTACTCAATACAACAGAGCGAGCATGGCAGAGGAAACAATGTCTCAACTAAAAGAAGTAAGGCAGAGGCAAGGAGAATCGGCCGGAGATTATGGCTTACGAGTGGAAAACTTATTGAATAGGGTGCTGACAATATATGAGTCAGCATCAGGATTAATCGAGGGGAAAGGCAAATCCGCAAGTTATGCGCGGAGAGGGACGCCTTACAGTACTTCTTGTTTGGACTCTCAGATAGATTGGAACAGAGAGTCAGGTGCGAAAGGCCGACCTCGCTGAGTGAAGCGGCGGCGATTGCAATAGATTTTGAGTGCAAACAGCCGAACCAGCCGCGCTCGTCAGAACGAGAGTACCGAGCGGAGAGAGACTCGGAAGGAAGAGGCAGAAACGAAACACCGCGCAAACAGATTGGCAACGAGAGTGCGACCTTTTCATGTGGCTATTGCAGAATGAATAACCACAACGAAGCGAACTGCTTCAGAAAAAATAACATACAGAAAAAATGCAGTTATTGTGGAATTTTAAATCATGACTCTAAAGAATGCCGAACGTTGCAGAATGACGTAAATTCGGGCAGATTACAAGCGAACAGAGGCCGCAACGAAGGGTATGGCACGAGCCAGAATTTTATGAATAACACTAACATCAATAATTATCGGAGGAATTTTACAAATGACAGATTCCAGGGCTACGACAACAGGAATCAAAATTTTGGAGAGAGGAACAGAGACACAAATTACAATAATAATAATAGGGGGATAGGATACAATCAAAACTATACAAATAGAAATCCTAGAAATAATGCAGGAAACTCTTACGCGATAGGCGCAATTCTGAGTTAAGGAGAAGTTGGCAAAGATCGGCCATGCGAGTATGCTTCGAGATGCCTGAAAGGTAGCGAACTTCGCTACCCGACATATGACAAGGAGTTGCTGGTAATAGTGTTCGCAAAGGAGCAATTCAGACCTTATTTATATGGCCGAAAATTCACAGTAGTTACCGATCATGAGCCGCTAAAACATTATCACACAACGAAAAAACCAGATTTGCGATTCAACAGGCTAAAAACGGAACTTCGAAGATACAATTTCGACATAATATATCGCTCAGGTAAACTAAATAATGCCGACGCGCTCTCACGTAATCCAGTGATCGCAGAAGGAGAGAACAATCCAGAGCTCCCGCGCATCGAGCTTTATCAGCAAGAAAGAAAGCTTGTCCACCCTCGCTCACACGCAAGAAAGCGCGATTTGAGCTGAGCGAAGAAATCACTAAAACTTCAATGGATTTTCTCACCGAGAAATATGCCAAAGCCAAGAAATCGGAGAAAGAACTGCAAGCAGCAGTCGAAACAGATAATCTCAAACCTTGGAGCACGCCAACGAGGCATACGAGCGCGCCGGAGCTGGGCCCGACTAAGGAGACACCCGAGCCTCCGAGACGCTCAGCGAGCGATCCGCTAGCTGCATTAAAAGAGCATTTGAAAAAAGAAAAAGATAATGAAGAGAGGAAACCTACACAGGACAAGATAGAAAAAGAAACAGAGAACAAATTCGAAGCACGGTTCACAGTGGATATAAAAGAGCAAGAATATAACGGAAAAAAGGGAGCACAAATCGACATATGGGAAGCAGATAAAGAAGAGCAGAAAGAAAAAACGAGCAAAGCGCAAAACGAATCAAGTCCAGACAAGCAAAATAAACCGACACCTGAAGAGCCCGAAGCGTTGAATGCAAGCTCACAGGGAACACACGAGTCATTTTACCTGCTACAAAGTAATCTCGACAGATAAGTGGCGAGCGAAAGGAAGAGCAGCGTCGAGATAAAGAGAACGAGCATCACAGGAAAGACGAAGCGCTTGTGAGCGAAATGGACACGGTACAAGAGGCGCAGGAAAGTGAACGTCCACCACCCTACGATGCATTTTTTGATGAAGGCCCCAACAATCCGATAATTATAGAGAAATTCGAGGAAGTTAAGGAGTCAAAAAATAACGGGGAATCGATTTCACAAGGAGAGAGACAGAGCTGGGCATTATTGCTCACGTACGAAGGGAGCCAAGAATGCAGGGAAAATGATAAAGAATTTGTTTAAGACTTCAACATCGGCGCCGATCCACCAGGGAATTGTCTGTTCTTTTCTTTAATAAAATTAAAGAACCTTAACATCACCGCCACTCAACTGCGAAGACAATTACTGAACGCTCCAACAATAATATACAGCGAAACTCCGGATGAAACCATAAAGATACTTTCATCTGACACGGAGTATGGAAATAGTGATTGCATATATATCTTCTCGAAAGAATATAATCAAAACATTTGTGTGCACTTGAAAAAACAATTCGGAGGCCATATTTATGCACATTTTATTGCAAACACATCGAAAAACTTCATACATATACACCTGGAGAACCTACACTACACGCCACTATTTGAGAGACACTCGGCAGATAATCGGCGCAGGGATACAGAGGAAAGTCGGCATGAAGAAAACAATTATCAAAAGAAAAGAAAAAAGCGAAGTGATAGAAACAGCTCCAGTGGCGCGCGAGCAGGTAGCGAGAACATCAGCGCGGAGCAATGTGCAAACGAAGCACATACTCCACCCGGCCTTAACACAGCCTTGCCAAGCGACGAGAGCGCAGCACGAACAGAGAGTGTCAGAGAGGGTGAGATAAGGAGAGCGCGATCGACTACGTCACTCGACAACGCAATGATCGTGGAGAACAGCACGTCTAACGGGTGTGCCGAAAATAATAACAATCCAATTAACGAAATTAAAGTACTCGAGCGCTACCGTGTTCAAAATGCACGGCCACAGCGAGAAAAGCCGCCCTGGGCAACAAATGA
Source organism: Megastigmus dorsalis (assembly GCA_900490025.1). Classification (NCBI taxonomy): domain Eukaryota; kingdom Metazoa; phylum Arthropoda; class Insecta; order Hymenoptera; family Megastigmidae; genus Megastigmus; species Megastigmus dorsalis. Next base: position 18,776 of record UELU01101556.1, on the reverse strand, counting down.
CGATGAAGAATCACCACCATTCTCAAAGTTAATAAAGATCAAATGCCACCTATGGTCAAAACCCTGGCAGCTATGAACCAAGTTCAAGCGAAGTACAGGTCGAAATTTTACTACGACAGGAAGCTCAACACTAAACATTTCCGCACAGGTGAAATGGTTTATGTATTGAAAGAGCCGCAAAAAGGAAAACATGATGTAGAATACGAGGGGCCATACGAGATAATAGACATCGACTACGAGAAACACAATGTAAAGCTACAAAAAGACGGTATAATAAAAATCAGACACGTGGACAAGATCAAGAGAGCAGCAATGCTCCTAGAGCCGCTAAATGAAGACAGCAACGAATAAAAAAAAAAGATATAAAGAAGATAAAAAGAAGGAAAAAGAAAACAGTTCTTTTTCTTTTACCGCGGCCCTTGGACGCACAAAAATTGAAAAAAAAATCACAGCAGATTATACTAAGAGGGGAAAGTACTTTTACTCGAAGGCTCTCTCGCAGAAACTGCAAACTCAGTATGTCGGCAGACGAAAATTCTAATTTTAAAATTATTAATTGTCATTAGTAACTTTTTATCTCGGGAAATCAAACCCATCTATATATATAATATAAACTTCGACACCGCAGATAGC
>UELU01101556.1:0-18123 GCA_900490025.1 Megastigmus dorsalis | reverse complement strand
CCCCCCCATCCCAGTACATATGGAAAACGTAGAAAAGCAAAGACGGCAAAAGTACAGCCCGAAACAAAAAGGAGCAGGTACGCGTCAATGCACGCCCAAGAGGCATTTTGGTCCGGAGTATTAAAATTATGAGGGAACACATGTTCCACACAGAGTCGGAGACTCAGGTAGCAATCTTGACCTATCAAATGTACGAGTAATAAACCGAAACTCCAAAGAGAAAAACAAAAGAGAGAGAAGGCATAAACGTTTCCTATGGAATCCTTTTTTCCCCAAAAACCCTAGCAAAAGCGGAGTCGGAGCGATTTAAGATTAAGCATAGGCGCGAAAAATGAAATAAAGACGGAGGGACATACCGGGTGCAGCAGAGAAAAAAAAAGAGAGAGGAGACGGTAATAAAAGTAGCTAAATCAAAAAGGCATGCGCAGAAAAGAGCAAGGCAAAAAATAAAGGAGAAAAAAGAGAAGGCGAAGCAATCAAAAATAGGAAGATACAAGACGAAACACCAGTCTGAAGAGGAGAAGAAGAATATATATAAATAAAGAAAAAAGATCATTTACAAAATTCAAACAAAAAGAGAAAGTCAAGAAATAAAGACGAGAAAAGTGTTTGACAATAAAGTCGAAACTAAAAAGAAAAATTTTTTTTGTTGATAATAAAGTTAAAATAAAGAGGGAATTTTTTTTTTTGGGAATAAAGTTACAAATAAAGAGAAAAATTTTGTTGATAATAAAGTCAAAATACAAAAGAAACTGTACGATAATGAAGCCGAAAAGATAAAGAGAAAGAAATTATTTTAGTAATGAAGCAATAAGAAAGAAAGAGAGGGAGCGAGAACCGAATAGAACGCATGAATGAAAAGAGAGAAAGAGAACTGAGAATACGCGCGCACAGATAAATGACTAGCAAAACAATATCGGGATTGCTAATAACCGGGCTTATAGTTTGGAAATGCCTCTCTCCGGGGGGTCCCATGTTACTAATTTGTTTTAGATTATTTTCAGGGAGAAAGAACAACCACCAGAACGATAGCGAAATGGAGGAAATCAGAACAGCAACAAAAAGAGGATGACGTAAACACAAAACGAGACGCCCGCATAGAAGGAAGCAGGATGATCTGTCTCAATCGGACCTTTAACGCCGCTCAGGGAGATAGCAAGCGAGCGCAGAAGCGCGAGGAAATAGGTGCCTCAGCAACACACGGAGCACCAAGCGAACAGCAAACAGCTGACGCAAGTCAACTACGAGCAAAGACAGGTGCAATGCCCGAAAGCAAGGGCCAAGGACGCCACAGAAACCAACTGGCACAGATAAGGAAAAAAGAGAGAAACACAAACAAAAGCAAGATCAAAGCTGAAAACAAAAAATGTAAGAAGAGAGGAGAAAGAAGAAAAATTACAAAAGCTCTATTAAAAAAAAATATATAACAAGAACAAAACTTTCAAAAAACGACATGTATTTAAACGAATAAGAGAGAGAGAGAGTGGGAAAACACAATTGCATTATATAAAATGAAATATTTCACTTTAACACACACATAAACAATCAGGGACACATAAACAGGAACAAATTGGGATAAAATAAGTCAGATAGGATAGAGTAAATTAAGATGAATTAACTTGTAAAGGAAAAAAGGAGGCCGCCTCGGGTAAACAATCTATTAATGCAATCTGAAAATGCAAGCCTCCCTTTTTATCTACATAGGATGAGAAATTAGGAAGATAGAAATAGGATAAAGCCTAGAGCAGCAAATCAAAGAAAATAAATAAAATCAAAGAAAGAATAATAATAACAATTAAAACATAATGTAAAGGAGAAAAAGAGGCTGCCGGCAAACCAACCTAGTATCTTTCAAAAAAAAAACGATTCCCGTACGGAAAAGCCAAATATCCTCTTTTTCTCCTACATATCACAGTGAGTAGAATGGTGTTTTGCGCAGCAACATGCGAAGAAAAATGGGATTAGACTTATAGGGTAGATAGAGATAGGGTCAGTCAGTCCTCTGGAGGAGGAAAAAGGCCAACGAGGGCGTCGGCCACGCGGCCTTGGACGTGTCACGTACGCGACTTGGCTGCTGCGTTCCCACGCGCAGCCAGCGCAGCGATACCTGCCCTCTGCCGAATTGGACTCTCGCGCGAGATGAGCGGGATCGTCGGAGACGATCCTGCTGACTCGCGTGAAAAGATCCGACTTCCCTCTAGGTGGATAGACTTGGAAAACCGAGTCTAGCTCGAGCCGCGAGGAACGCGACTCGAGGAGTCTGGAAGACACCGCGACGCGACCCACATCTCTCTCGCGAACCAACTAACTAAATATACGAATTATATCAAACACCTGTTTTATTATCTAATCTCCCGATAACCAGCCCCGAGCCGAGCATCCCCACGTAACACTTGGTTTTTGCTTTTGATTTTTGATTTTAGATTTAAAGGTGGCATGTATGTCTACTTTTTCAAACCTATTTGTTTTTTTTTTTTTTTGAAAATCTTGACTAGAAAAAAAATATGACCGCTTTTAAAATGTATAAAAATTAAGGATATCATTATTTATTCATAAATTTTTCAAAATGGTGAATTTCAAAACGTACATAACCTAAAAAATCTACATTTTTAATAATTTTTGACAATTTTATGGCATTTCAGTAAATTTAACGATTGTAAAGTAATTTTTAATAGATCCTAATTTAAAAAAAATTTACATAGAAGGGTTTTCGAGGTCCCTAATAAAAAATTTACTATTATTTTTGCAAAATTTAAAACAGTGGATCCAATATGGCGAAATTGATTTGGTATGTTATTGCTTTTATTATATTGCAGAATTTATTGAATGAAACTCGTATCATCAAGCTCAGCAAAATTACTCAAATAAACAAAAAAAATTAGAGGAGAATCATGTCTATCATATCAGTGGGTACAAGGAGAAAAAGTGTATGACAAAATACCGTCTAATGAATATTTACTGAAAGATAAAGATCGTAAGAAAATTACTAACAGTTCTCCAACTGAATTATTTGAATTATTTTTTTGTAAAGACATAAAGCAATACATTGTTGAAGCTTCAAATATTAATGGTTTGGATTTATCAATTGAAGAATTAAATACATTCATTGCTATTAATTTACTTAGCCCTTTCAATAAAACGACTTCTGAAAAAGACTATTGGTCGAAAAGTGAGATACTTGAGTGTCCAATAGTCAGATCACTGATGTCTCGACAACGTTATCTAAATATAAAATCGAAAATGAAGTGTTCTAAACCTACTGATGAAATGAAAAGGATCCAGCTTGGCGAGTAAGAGTATTATTAGATATGTTCATTAAAAATATCAAACAATTTGGTGTTTTTCAGACATCCTTATCAGTTGATGAGATGATGATTAAATTTTATGGTAGACTAAAAATAAAACAATTTATTTGAAACTATAACGAATTCACGATTGAATTTGACATTCGATCGTTAATTCGGTTGTATGCTCGATCCGACGGCGCTCAGGCATTGAGGATGATGAGCGAGAGAGAGAGCATGGGTAAGTGTCGCGCGAGAGAGATAGCGGTAATTAGCGAGCGATAGAGGGGGGCCATCGAGCCTCAGATCGATTTCCGCCGCGATAAGGATTGGATGCTAGCGAGAAGGAGAGAAACCGCGAAGTGTGTTTGTGTGTGTGAATAGTGACCACCACAACCCGCCTCATTAATTGCACTGGGCTGCAGCCAGTGCAATAATAGCAAGCAGCGGATTATAGAGAGAGAGAGAGAGAGAGATCGGTGCAGCGCAGCACAAGTAAGTACTCTTGTACTATAGCGGCGGATTGCAAGCGGCGATCTGCGTATGTGTGAGTGTGTGATTTTCCCGCGCATACTGCCTTCTCGGTTCGCGATTAAATATTGTAATATTGAGAGAGTACAGAATATATTTTATTGTTTTTGACTCTCGCATTCCCTATTTTAGTAGATTGTCCCTATTATTCCCGCAATTACCGCCGCCTCCGCCGGCACAGTGGAAAAGCGTTTCCACTGTGCATAAACTGAGTAGCTAGCATCGTGAGCGTAACACGGCGCTCACGATTGTAAGTCCGATCAACGGAAAGCGAGACTCAGCAAGAGAGTCTCGCATTTGTACGAGAGCTGTTGCATCTGATCAGTGGGGAAAATCACGTGAAGATTTTCCCGCTGCAACTTGTAGGAAAGGTAGGAGTGTGCAGTACACCAGTACTGCACACAGTAAAAACAGCCCCGTTACAACTAGCGCCCTGAACGTGTTCGGCTACGGGAATTTGAAATAGGCGCGAAATCGAGTAGAAAAAGTATGCTCGGAAAGTCGGTGAGAGAAGAGATATTATTTCGAAATAATATTTCGAACGCGAAATTCCGAGCAACGTCAGAGCGACTTTGTTTACATCGGCCGGGAGGACTGTTAAAGCCCCGGCACGTGTAAGCCGTGCGTATATTGTATGTGAGAGCGAAAGAGAGCGCAAACCCTACAGCAGTGCGACTGCTCTGAAGGCTGTGCACAGTGGTATGTGCTGTACACAGCAGAAATAGTGGTGTGCAAGCGCTGAATATTTATTTAATTAATTATTATAGTTTTTTTAATTGTTATAAATATTTGAACGGCGAGGTGCTTCACTCGTCCAAGTAAGTGTTTCGAATAAAGGAGAGGGTGGATTATTGAACAATAATCCACCTCCTGCAAATTAAATATCGATAAAAACTGTCGGTAAAACAGTTTGGAAAATTTTTGGGTTGCTGATTTTTTTTTGGTGATTGAAATTTTAAAAAGGGACGAGTGAGGCACACCACAATATTGTGATATATTATTTATTTATTGTTGTTGGCGATTGTTTTTTAGAGCGTTTTTAGATAATCGCGCAACGAATATATAATTGGAAAATTTTGCGGAAAAGTGCTTTCGGGAGGGAATTGGATAGAATTCTAATTGTTTTTGTTTAATCCAATATGTGAGATTTTCAATTGTGGAGATAATTAAAATTTTTGTTTTTGAAAAATAAAATTTTTGATTGAAGGGAATTCGCATAGAGAGCGAATAACTCCCGAAAGCACGCGAAATCGATCTCTGCACACCACTAGTAGGTTTCGAACCTGCGACCTCAGGTAGGAAAACGCGAAGACACAGGGGGTTCGAACGCGCACATCATGAGAGGTTCGAACGAAGGAAGAGTTCGAACTTGTGCTAGTCGAAGTTCGAACCCAGAGTATTCCTGTTGAAGGAAGCACAGACCAAGTGGAGTCTGTGCATCCAAAAAACCCGGAAAAGTGCACTAGTAAGTAAAGCTAGTGTACTTGAAGCCATACAGCTCGGGAGTTCGGGATTCGAACCTGGCGAAAGTCGAATTCCTGCTCGAGCAGATCTGGAGAGGTGCACTAGAGCAAAATTTAGTGAACTGCGTAAGATTCGAACTCGAGAAGTCGAGATTCGAACGCCAGATAGTGAGTGATTTTGGAAATCCAGCGTCAATATCAAGGAAAATGGCAGATACGACGCTGAAGGCACTAGAGGGCTGGTGATATGGGATAGAAGAGGAAGAACTGGAGGAAGCACTAATGGAATTGCAGCTTAACCGCCAGGGTCTTTCCTTCGAGAAGAAAAACAGGCTGCAGAAATGGCTGTTGGGGAATTACTCGGCAGCCGATTTTGAGCCATCTGGAGAATCAGATGAGCTCAAAGAGCAAATGAAACTTGAGGAGCTGCGGAAAGCTTACATCGAAGAAAAGGCCTTCGAAGTAACTGGGTCCACAATTTACAGCGGGAGCATAACTCACGAGGGATCACACCCGTGCCAGATGCTGCTGGTGGATCCAGTAGTTAAAGCGAGCGACGACGAGCGTCTGGGACAGCTCTATAGGCTCAAAGCACCGCAGCCGGAGAAGGAGCTTCAACAGGAGAGCTCAATTACGCAGCAAATCTCAGTCGAGCAGATGGAAAGGCCGACTAGGGAGAGCGAAACCAGTAGCGTGACGGATGGGTCCGCTACAGGTGACGAGACGGAGGAAGCAGCACCTCCAATGGTCTTCACTAGACCTCAAGCGGGGGATATCATGATGATATTCTCCGAGATAAAGGAGCAGATGAGACTGCTCAACGAGAGGGTCTCAGAGATCTCTCGTCGCTGCACAGCGCTGGAAGGAGCAGCAAAAGCTCCCTGCGCATGCACGAAGAGTGGCAGCGATTGTCGGTTAAGGCCGACAGCGCCAGAGTTCGAGGTGAACCGAGGGAGGGAAGTGCTCCACATAGCCTCTAGCACGAGGCTAGAAGGCAGAGGTTCATTTAGACCGAACGCCACTAGTTTTGGCCTGCATCCGGAGGTGCAGGCTGGAAAAGTCTCGATTAGACGACCACAGGTCAATTTCCAGGATACATTTACGTGTTATTCTGGAAATAGTAGCCTATTAGAAGAGACGCAGGCGCGCGGGCCAGCGCAAAATGTTTCAACTGCTACTGGTGTAGGCACAGCCTGGAAGAGGGGGAATCTCTCCGGTGCTTACGTACCAGAGAGAAATAGCAATGAAACGGTGGATCTGAGTGCTAGTGATAGACTCAGATCCAATAACCAATTTGTTTCTGGAGCCAGCACGCAAGTACGACACGCAGGTCGGGACGTTGGCCAGATTGTAAGGCGATGTTAAGTCCGATTCTCGGGGGAGAAGGATCAGAGTATTGATGTCTTTCTCACCCGAGTAGAAGAGTGTCAGGTACTCGCAGATCTGACAGAAGAGGAGCTGCTATCCTCTCTGTCGGAGTTACTAGCGGGTGTTGCGGCCATTTCGTATAGAAATGGTCGCGACAAATGTCGGACGTGGTCCGAGTTCTGCGTTGCCGCCAGGAGGTGGTATGGTGTGAACAAAGGGTTTCAGCAAAGATTAATTGCTGAAGCGAATGTCAAAGCAAGGTCAACGTCCGGGTCCGGCGAGTCCGCAGCATCCACGTTACCAGATGAGATGCTATACGTGTGACCAGTCGGGGCATCGGGCCAGGGATTGCCGAAACCATCCTGCGGGAAACGAGAAAAGGAGCACGCAGTGAAGGTCGCTGCGTCTCTTACGATCCCGTCAAAGACCTCTAAGTCGACTAGAGAAGCCGACAGAAGCTGCTCAGGAGGAATAAATACTTCTGAACAACGTGAGGAGTCGGCAGCGCCATGTTCGAATCCGGACGAAAGCGAAGACCGATGGTGGCTGCAAGTCAACGTCGTCGGCTTTAAGATTCGAGCATTGTACGATCCGGGAGCCGCTCGCACGGTAATAGGATCTGTGGGATTACAGATCGCCAGTGCGTGCGGTCGGGAGCTTCGACCAAGCTATGGCAGAGGTGCGAGAATGGCAAACGGTCATTACTCCGCCATAATAGGCTACGTGAGCCTACCGTTCGAGATCGCGGGGATCCAAAAGGACGTAACAGTGGCTATCTTACCAGAGTTAGATGCAGACTGTTACGTCGGAGTGAACTTCACCAGATTGTTCAAAGCAGTATTAAATCCTTGCAAGAATCAGCTGTTCTTCAAAGACGAGAACAAGTATGTGGATCTCGAACTAGCTGGACTCAGCGAGAGCAGAGTCACAGCTGTGTCTGCCATTGGGCACGCTGACGTAGGATCAGCCGAGCGAGAGCAACTGGGACGGTTACTGGATCGAATGATTCAGCCGCCGGAGCGTATCCTCAGATGTACTACGCTCGCTGAGCATGAAATCGAGGTACACACCACGCGGCCAATCAAACAAAAGTATTATCCTGTCTCGAAAAAGATCGAGGAGGAAATGCATCGGCAAGTGAAAGAATTGCTCGAGGCTGGGGTAATCGAACCGTCTGACGGTTGGTCAAGCTCTGTTGTGATGGTTAAAAAGAGTAACGGCAAATATAGGATGTGCACCGACTTTCGCAAGGTCAATGCGGTGTCAAATAAAGATGCATATCCGCTCCCGTTCATAGATCAGATTTTACGCAAGTTGCAGTCAGCTAGATATATCTCTACGCTCGACTTGAGCAGCGCGTATCATCAGATCCCATTGAAACCCGAATCGAAGCCCATAACAGCGTTTACAGTACCTGGTATGGACCTCTTTCAATATACCCGGATACCGTTCGGGTTATACCAAGCAGGAGCCACGTTCCAGCGACTTATAGACAAAGTCATCGGATCGGAGTTCGAGCTATATGTATATAGCTACTTGGATGACATCATCATCGTGACAGAGACGTTTGATGAGCATCTAAAGAGGCGTTTCCACTGTGCATAAACTGAGTAGCTGACATCGTGAGCGTAACATGGTGCTCACGATCGTAAGTCCGATCAGCGGAGAGCGAGACTCAGCAAGAGAGTCTCGCATTTGTACGAGAGCTGTTGCATCTGATCAGTGGGGAAAATCACGTGAAGATTTTCCCGCTGCAACGTGTAGGAAAGGTAGGAGTGTGCAGTACACCGGTACTGCACAGTAAAAACAGCCCCGTTACAGCGGGGTACGTCGCCGCATTCCAAAGAAGCGCAACTCGTAGTTGACCACGCTTCAAAATGCAAGCGTCAGCAAGCGCAGCGCTTTTCTACCCGGCAACAGTCAAAAAGCCGAATCTACTAAAATCGCACGAGGCGATTTTTACCCATCATGGCCTTCACAGTGCCGGGTAAGGGTCTGTACCAATTTAAAAGAATGCCGTTCGGATTGTGTAACTCAGGAGCGTCGTTCCAGAGAGTTGTCGACTAACTCATAGACCCAAGCATGGAACCATTCGCTTTGACCTACCTGGACGACATAATAATCGTCACGGGAGAATTCGAGGACCACCTGCGTTACCTAAGACTCGTACTCCAGATGCTCAGAGAGGCAGGATTAACGATTAATCGCGAGAAGATCGTATTTTGCCGCCTTGAAGTGAAATATCTGGGTGACTTGGTGAACCGAGACGGGGTCAGACCAGATCCAGCCAAGGTAGGGCCGATAAAGAATTATCCAGCTCCGAAAAGACTTAGGCAATTCAGACGCTTCATGGGCATGGCTTCGTGGTATCGCAAGTTCATGAAGGACTTTGCGACGACTTCAGAACCACTTTCCCGCCTCACAAAGAAAAACCAGAAGTACAAGTGGAAGGACGAGCAACAAGGAGCCTTCGAACAGCTAAAGGCATTGACACTATCCACCCCGGTATAGCAAATACCGGACTTCGAACAGTGACACGGGTCTCGGAGCGGTCCTAACGCAAACCGTGTCCGAGGACGAAAAAGTCCTAGAATACGCCAGCAGAACTCTCTCACCAGCTGAAAGAAATTACAGCGTGACTGAGAGGGAATGCTTAGCTGTAGTTTGGGCAATAAAGAAATTCCGACCCTACATCGAACGTTATCACTTTAAAATAGTAACGGACCACAGCTGCCTAAGATGGCTCAGTTCGATAAAAAATCCAACAAGCAGGTTAGCAAGATGGGTCCTGAAATTACAAGGGCATAGCTTCGATGTAGAGAACCGGAAGGGATCATTGAACCTGATCCCAGACGCACTATGGAGGATGTTCGAGGAGGAAGAGCCAGCGATAAGCGCGCTGGCGTGGTCAGAGGGCACAAGAGACCACTGGTACCTCGAAACTGATCGTGTCGAAAGAACACCTGCACGACGTAATGCGTGAGTGTCACGACGAACCGTCGGCAGGGCATCTAGGGCGAGAAAAGACTTTCGACAGAGTCGCATGGTACTACTTCTAGCCCAAGTTCTACGATGATGTCCGAAACTACGTTTGGAAGTGCCAGATTTGCCAGCAGTGCAAAGTGGAGCAGAAACTCCCGCTCGGCCTGATGGGCAGGCGAATAGTGGAGAAATCGTGGCAGATAGTGTCGGGGGACATTATGGGACCACTACCGCCGAGTATCAGAGGATTCGAATACATCCTCGTTCTGCAAGACCTCTTAACCCGTTGAGGGCGTTGCGCAAAGGACAGCGAACGCAAAAAGTATAATAAAACAGCTGAACGAGAGAGTAATCCTGCGATTCGGCACTCCGGAGGTTTTTCTGTTAGATAACAGCACAGAATTCAAAAACAAGGCCGTAGATCAGTATATGACAGAACGTGGAATACACCATTCTAATACTCCGCCATACCACTAGCAAGCTAACCCAGTGGAGCGGTCTAACCGCACACTGAAGACGATGATAACATCGTACGTCACGGAGAACCACAGAACATGGGACGAGAACCTGCCGGAGCTAATGTTCGCCCTAAATACGGCGTCACAAAGCTCGACAGGAACCAGTCCAGCACTGCTCAACTACGGCAGGTAACCAATGTCCCCAAGCAAGCAGCAGCACTTCTATAAGAGAACAGGACACGGTAGCAGCCGAGAGCCTCGAGAAGTCAAGAGTAAAAGTGGAGAGAGTTCCAAAAATGCGCACCTTGCACTTGGAAAGATCTTATACCAGTTTCAGTACGCACAATCGGTATCGAGAGTTCTTTTGCAACACCCCTGCTAGTGCCCTTGGACTGGTATTTATTAAAAAAATCCCTAGATATTTTGGTTCATTCAATCAGAGGATCATATACAAAAGAATGGCGTCGAAATAATTCCTCCTAGCATCACCGCGCAACTAGCCCAGTTGCTTCCTATAGGAGGTGATGTGCTCATCCTTCCTAGCACCATAGATAAATCTAACACCCGCATTTTTCATAAATTCTGTTCTAAAGATGTCTTCTGTTCATAAAGATGCATCAAGACACACAACAGAGCAGAAGTCGAGATGGGTTAGGACTAATGATTCGACCAATCTTCTGCGTAAGTTCTCAGTGGTATACAGTCTGATAAACCGCAAACTATAAAGAGTTCTATTAACTTTTTTAGTTACTTGATTAATACGGTTTCCACGTTAATTTACTGTCCAACACAACGCCGAGGCTTACGACAGTGTCACTGAAGGACACACGCGCCCCTCCTCCCAGCTCAATAGAGAGAGAGAGAGAGGGATAGGGAGAGAAAACTTGTCGAGCCCGTTACTCGACTGCGCTAGAAGCAAGTGCGCCTCAGTTTCTACGCGACGATTATCCCGTCGTGAAAGCCAGTGCGGACGCGCACTGGCCGACGTAGACACGATTGATACAGGTCACTTATGGAAGAGTAACCTGTCCAAATAAGCGGCGCCAGAGCTTGTAAGCCATGAGCCGAACCTCGTAGCAGCTCCGAAACATTGCGCGCGAACGCGAACTCGGCCCGTTCTCTGAATTTGAATTTATTTTCGAATTTTATATTGTTTTTGAATCGATTCTCCATCCGACTGCAGTGTATTAGAATCACGATTGTATTGAATACAGTTTATTTATTTTGATATTATTTAACTGAGTGAGTGTCATTTCTCGACCTCGCTCATTTTCCTTTTCCTCGCCCGTGCGAATACTGCCCTCGCCGATCGAGGTGAGCTGGCTGGCGTTTAAGGCTGGGAAAGCCGTTCGGTTTCGCGTTTTCGCGGACCTTTTCAGGTACAGAACACATACGAGAGAGACAGCGAGAGCAGCTGTCTCTTACATAGAAGAAGCCGAAAGGAAAACCTCTCGGCGTAGCTTACAGGGTCCGGCATGCGATTGCACCAGCGGCTAACGCCTGCCCGCACCTCCTACCGCAATGAGGGAGAACAGCTGTTGAGCAGCAGCACGTCATTCCGCCAAGGCAAGTCGCCCTGGCCATTGCGTGAACCCCTAGCCAGGACCCCGTTACAGTATATGTAGTGGAAGTACAATATTTAATATTAACATGTCGCTTACGGAATATAAAACAACTGCGTGCCTTAAAAAATGAAACAGCATAAAATATAAAAAAAACCATAAAAAATGAAACGCCGTAAAAAATATAAATTACATGAAAAATAAAAGCACCATAAAAAATCAATACACTATTATTATAATTACACACCAGAAGGGTACTTAATAGGTATAGATATGATACACTATATATACTATACGATGACGAACGACGACCACTAACATTTTAATATAATAGGAGAAATTTTCGTAGATTCTAGAAAACATGAAAGTTATAGTAATAAAAAAAATTGAAAGAATGTGTTAAATAATATGGTAATATACAGGTATATTAAAATTAATGTATAAAATATTAATCAGTGTACGTATATGTATGGTGTAGGTTAGTGTTGAAATTCTAATAAAACATGATAATCAAAATAATTAACTTATTAACAGTGTATATATATACTTCTAAATCAATCGTACTAATTCAAATCTCGCGCGCTCGCCAACTATACAAGCCGACGACCAGACGAGCTGAGACGAGTTTCGCTACCACACTTTTTCCTCTAGTGCTACGCTACACCAATAAGGTAAACCACTATTACTATATATCTCATCGATGTGCATGAATACTGAAGGTTTGTGTTATAAGTCACTAGTATTAGTTGCAAAGTTCTGCTACCCATCCTTGTGTAGTTAGACTGAATAGGGAAATTGTCACACCAACATTTTACACTAAAATATTATATTAAACAATTTTTACATACATACTCTTCCGTCTTTCCTTTACAGCGTATTTTGTATCATACTTAACTGAGCAGTCATGGTGACTACACGCTAGTTAAAAATGAAATTTATATTGCACATTTTATAATATAATTATTATCCTCACACACCGTCCACTTCACTACATGAGTAATTAATATTTTTCTTAGTATTTACTTATTATTTATTCATTAAATAATAATAAGCAGTTGCATTCTCTTAATCAGAAATCGTTTCAAGAATATGGATTTCTGAATAAAGAAAGTAGTTTGGCTAATGAACCAGATTTGTTTTGAGAATTTATTTTACTTTAATATTATGTAAATGTTTATCTCCAAGTCTAGATTTTAACTATTAAAAAAGCAAACATCAAATCCTTATATGAATAGATATTCGCACGTCATTTTGCATTTGCGAATATAGCGCATCGACACTGAGATGGCTCAGAGACAGCATTCATACTCGTACAGCTGGATACACGACCAACACAAGCTCGCGAGCGAGAAAGCAGACGATGAACACATGCAATACCTAGCGCTTGGCCGTTTGTGCGCCCGAGGACTTGGTCGCAAAGCAGTGAACGAGTACGTTTTCAGCTATAAACGAGTAGAGCTTCTCATATGGATCTAACTGTTAATGAAATAGTAGATGATTTAGCAAAAAAGACATAACTACAGGAACTCCTCTGGACATAAAAATCCCTCATTCAGATTTCCAACAATTAATCAAACAAAACAAATTAACCTCTTTCAAAACTTACATCCAAAAACATAGAATCTACAAAGGCATATTCAATTTCAAAAATTTTTTCTAACGAAAACCTCTTAAAACCTTGGTTCTATAACTCTGACAAATCAAGAAACTACATTACAACAATAAATAGACTTAGATCCAATCACTATTCTCTAGGAGAAAATCTACACAGGAAAAACCTAATTAATGACCCCAAATGGATTGCCCTACCTATAACATACAAAGAAAAATACTAATTATAAAATTAAAATGCCAAAAGAACTACCCTACCACTATAGAAGAAATTCTATAAAAACCAAATAAAAAAAGTTCAAATATTCTATATCAATTCCTCCAGAAATGCTCTTTAAAAATTTAATAACAATAGTAATCACAAATTCATCCCACTTGGCTTAGTGGGTAAGGTGCTTGCTTGCTAAACAAGGCGACTCAAGTGGTCGTGGGTTCGATTCCCGTCTCGAGCCCGAAAATTTTTCGTTTTTTTTTCAGAAGGAAAAAGAATCTATGACTGCGTCTGCGTTTATAAAAGTCCCATTGGGCAATGAAAAAAGTGTTACTAATGTAAAAATGACTATTGTATTATGGCAATGTATCAATAAAAGATGAAAGCCAATAAAAAACCATTTTTTATATACAAACCCAACAGCGTAACATAACCCAACTACAAGCGGACTTTAATTATCACACATCAATCAAGTTCAGATTTTATCCAAAGGACAGCTGATAATATATTATAATAGTTCATATACGGAAATCAATCATCACAGAAGAAGACAGAGAACCCAACGGACTCAAGAAAATTATAATACCTGGTAATGGCCTAAGCTGACCAGCAAAAGGCCAACAAAAACTACAAAAAACTACAAAAAACTACAAAAAAACGAGTAGAACTAGGAAGGTTAGGCGCGCTCCCCTTTCTCGGTGCTTCTGCCATGGCACTGCAGCCCCGCCCACTTTCTCCCCTGCCGCCGGTGCATTTACGGAGGCGCGAGTTGTTGGCTGATTTTCAATTACCAGTAACTCAAAAATTATGCGTTTAATCGAAAAACGGAAAAATTCTTATCTATCCGGTGGCTCATTTTGCGGGATCGATAGCGGGACACCCTGAATAACATATATATTTAATCTACGTCTGCCCTCCTCAAAATCCCGTGATCCTAGTTAACAGTCAAAATTACAACATAATAATTATCATTAACGATATAATCAACGAATGAAGTTCCCCATATATTTTCCTCTTATCCGGGAAAATGAAAACGGAGAGAATTAATTGGAAAACGTTATTAGTCCAGTAAAAATAGGTCTGAAATCGACTTGGAACAGAAATTGCTGCATTTTGGTTATTAGGTAAATTGAGGTCGAAAAAACCGATTTTGAAATTGCAGCTTCCTAGGTCCAGGGGTTTTATGCGAAAACAGCATTTGAAAGTTTTTTTTGCTTATATCTCGCGAATCGCTTAGTCTACGAAGGAATGGTTTACACTAAACGAAAGAACGGAAAATTTTACATCGAAAATTATATTTTACTCGAATCCGATGAGTGCAAGGTTTCAAAATAATTAATAAAAAAGAAAAAAATAAACGCGCGCCGTGAGAGTGAGAGAGACGGCAAGCATGGCCGCGCTGAGGGGGAAGACACGGCGGCGGCGGAGTTAGCAACTATATATTTGTTGAAAATTTCATTTGTTCCCACTGTGCGGCGGCCGCTCTCGCCGTCTCTTTTCACACCGTCATCCATCAATCGTAGATTCGGCGAAAAATAATAAGCGCGGCAAAATGATTTAAACATAAGATTGTTGAAGGCTGAAAAAAAATTTTTTATTTTGAATTGGCTCCCATCGCTTCTCGCTGCGTTTAGTAGAATTAAACATTGGTGTACCGATACTCGCATGGATATTAAGCGTGTCGATCTTATTATTTGATGCGAATTTTTTTTCCTAATCAATTTTTGAAATCTTATATTTTTTTTGCGAACCAATTTTATGCGAAATTGTTAGCTAAATAAAATTTTGAAATCTTATATTTTTATTTGAATTCTTGTCTAAATCAATTTTATGCGAATGTTCATCTTAATCAATTTTTGTAATTTTGTACTTTTATTTTTATGCGAATTTTTGTATAAATCATTTTTATACTTTTATTGTTGCAAATTTGTTATCAAATTTTGAAATCTTATATTTTTATGCGAATTTTTGTTTAAATCACTTTTATAATCTTACACATTTTTTGTGCAAATTGTTATTTTAGCGATCTCTCTTTTTCCATGTATCAAGTATCATTAGAAATATCGTTATGTATTACGAAAGTCATACCCTTTTTAGCATATCGTTTTTTTTACGTAAACTTTCGCAAGACTTGCGTACTACGGCCTGCGTCTTTTGTAAAACTAATGTAAAAACCATTGTAAGCTTCTGTACTATCTCGTTATGTTGCATGGGGAATATCAATCAACATATTATTACATGATGTCATAAAAATAGAAGAAATAATTTTTGGATTACACGATAACAATGCAACATTATAAGTGTCGTACTCAAGCCAGGTCATTTTTTTGTATCAGCTTGCTATGTTTTCATTGCCACGCCGTCGAGATCTCATTTGCGCGCGTCCTTGCAGCACCTGCGGGGGTACAGACGATGAGGCCCCGGTCGTGTTATATAGGACACCTAGCTGTCCTATGATTTTATTCATTGCCGCGCAAATATTATTTCACAATAAAATGCTGCGTACGCCGCCACATTCCCAAGAAGCGCAACTCGTAGCTGACCACGCTTCAAAATGCAAGCGTCAGCAAGCGCAGCACTTTTCTACCTGGCAACAGTCAAAATGCCGATTCTACTAAAATCGCACGAGGCGATTTTTACCATTTCCACCACCTCTAACGAATTATAATACAAGCAGCCCCGTCGGGCAACATCGAGGAGAACGACCCAACATCTGAATGAGGAATGACTGACCAATCGCCGCGCAACGCAGCTAGAACCATGCTAATTTTCGGGCATCTACTTTCTTTCGCTAAATTTTCGGCTGACGCTATATATAGATATACAAATACGTACAAAAAGAGGATAAGATATACAAATACGTACAAAAAGAGGATAAGAATTCAGCCACTTTATATACACTGCACAACAAAATTATCGCAATAAAATTTTTCATCGAAAAATTGACATTTTTTAAATGCTTGTAACTCGGTCAATTTTCATCGTATTGAGATAATTTTTTTTCATTTTTATAGGGAATTATGTTCACTTTCAGGAAAAAATGATATCCAATAGCTGCGAGACAATGCCACATTGCTATGTCTTAATCAGGCCTACCAACTTTCTTTCTTAAAAAACGCAATAGTTTGCACGTTTGCCTGGATTAACAAAATTTTTTTTCAAAAAACCAGAAATACCATCTTAAAGTACACTTTCCAACGAGTATTAAAAAAAAATCGACCCTCTACGATTTTTTTTGACCGAGTTATGCCATTTTAAAGATATTTCTATTTTTTGGCCAAATACCGCCAACATCAGCATTATCCAATACGTACCGCGAGAAGGTTGTTGGTCGGACTTACGCATCATTATGGCCCTGAAAAGAGCCGCGGCTCGTCACTTCCGCAGTATTTTTTGACTCCAAACCCTATGCGCCTAAGACCTTTAGTAACGTGTATTACCACCTCGCTGACGAATTACCTCTCCTAAACGTTGTTGCATATTAATACATGCTCTAATTGAATCTTAAAGTATCTCGTGCCAAATTTCATTCAGAATTCTCTCAAGCTCTTGGAGGTTAGCAGGAGGTCTCTCTGAGTTACGTAATCGCCTACCCACTATGTCCCACACATGCTCTATAGGATTGAGGTCTGGGCTATTAGCAGGATGAGGCAATACCTCTACGTTGTTTCCTTCCAAGTAAGTACGAGTTATCCTTGCAGTATGAGGGCGTGCATTATCCTCCATCAAGATGAAATTAGGGCCCATTTGCCGACGCATTGAAATTACGTGAGGACGTAAAACTTCGTTTATGTAACGTCCCGCTGTTAGTCTTGGGGGTGGGATAATCACTAAATCTGATCGATGGATTATTGATATTCCACCCTATACCATAACGGATCCTCCACCAAACGCTCGAGTTGGATAAACGTGATGTGGTGCAAAACGTTGTCGTCTACGACGCCAAATTCAAATCCTAGCATCGTTTCCGTAGAAACAAAACCGAGATTCGTCTGTAAAAAACACATGTCTCCACTCTCTAGGTGTCCAATGTCGATAATTACGGGCGTAATTTAGACGATCTCGTCGGTGAACTGCTTCTAAATTAGGCACTCTAGCACGAATTCGTGATCTCAAACCCCTTTCATGAAGGCTCCTCCTCGTCTCCTTATCGTCTGAGCGCTAATTCGTCTGCCTGGTAAAGCATTATCCCCAATTTGACGCGCAACCTGCCTTGGGTTGCGCAGGGTTTCATTAACGATGTTGCGATCCTCTGGATTCGTAGTAATCCTATGTCGACCTTGACCAGACCTCCGCCGATAAGAACCTGTTTCTTCATACCGACTAAAAACGCGTGACACTGTTGAGCGATGAATCCCCATTCTTCTGGATATATTGCTTTGACTTTGTTGCGCGCACAATTTATTAACTTGAAATTTTGGGATCACTACAATAAAATAAACTGCGGCGCTGTATTAAAGTTCACTTGATTTATTTAAACAAAAGTTCTTATCCTAATTATTAACTCTAATAACGTATTGAATAATTGCGACAATATAATAAGTGATTGAAAGTATTATGGAGATGTCTCTAGCCGAATCACTGACTGTCGGACCTCGAGAACAACTCTTACAAAAATGGGTCTCTATCCGAATCACTTGATGTGTCGGATCT